>JBAMMX010000025.1:1700000-1922500 GCA_037126225.1 Dillenia turbinata
TGTTTAACACAACTGTAATTGGCATTGCAACAAAAGACACCCTGACCATCCACGCAGGGACCAGTTCTGGTTACTCCTTACATAGGTTTGACCGATCCCTTATGCAACCTCTCTTTCCAAATTTCATATACGAAACAACTGCGAATAAGAAAAAAAAGCTCAAATAGGTTTTGGGTAATAGAATATTGCCCAACACCCTTTAATTTATATTTTTTTTATATTATTTATTTTTTTTTTTTTTTTTTTTTTTTTTTTTTTTTTTTTTTTTTTTTTTATAAAATTTTTAAATTTTTTTTTTTTTTTTTTTTTTTTTTTTTTTTTTTTTAATTTTTAAAAAAAAAAAAAAAAAAAATTTAATTTTTTATATCCTTTTTTTTTTTTTTTTTTTTTTTTTTTTTTTTTTTTTTTTTTTTTTTTTAAAAATTATAAAAAAAATTTTTTTTTTTTAAAAAAAAAAAAAAAAAAAAAAAAAAAAAAATTTATTTTTAAAAATTTTTATTTTAATAATTTTTTTTAAAAAAAAATTAAAAAAAAAAAAAAAAAAAATTTTTTTTTTTTTAATAAAAAAAAAAAAAAAAAAAAAAAAAAAAAAAAAAAAAAAAAAAAAAAAAACTTTTCGAAATATAAAAAAAAAAAAAAAAAAAAAAAAAAAAAAAAAAAAAAAAAAAAAAAAAAAAAAAAAAAAAAAAATGAACACCCTTAATATTGACAACCATTCTCTAATGTTACGACATAACTTTTCGATTGATACAAATCTCACTACAAGAGCACATTGCAAGGATGTAGGTTAACTTGACCATGGCACCTTCATGGGGAGAAGGGGTTACCAATTGGAATGCCAAGATTCACCAAGTTCATTAGCTTTAGGATGAAAGAATGAGAATCATAAATTTAAAAGTATTTTAACCATTTATTTATTTATGGATTGTTTTGATTTATGTAAAATTACTTAAATATATATTTAGAAAATGTTTAGATTTTAAAATTTTGTTATTAATATTAAAAATATTTAACAATTTCCTTTACTATATGAATTTGAAACAGAAATAAGTATTTTTTATGCTTCAAAAATTATGCTGCATTTGATTTTCATAATAATAATAATAAAAATCATGCAATGTTTGTTTTACTGCTAAACCTTGACACATAAATAGTACATGCCGCAGAAGAAGGATGTGTTTCAACAAGGAAAACCAAAACGACGCCGTTTCGGTTACGGTCATTTTCAAGAGAAGGGAAATCAAATCCCGTTTTTATCCTACCACAAACGATTTGCATAGCGGCGTTCGCGTTCTCTCTCCTTCTCTCTCTAGGGTTTCGCTTTTGAGGGTCAATTTCTTCTCTCTGCCCATCAAATCAGTATGTATTCGAAACAAACAATTTTTAGGGTTTGTTCGCTTTCAGTTTTAGGGTTAATAAGTGGATATTCATTCATTTGCAGGTTGAGGGACATAGGCGAAAGGTTAAATGGATGGATTTTCAGAGCAAGGGAATTTTGGGAATGAATACGGCATTAATGGTGAAGAAGAAGAAGAGGAGTATCAATATCAAGAACAGCAAGAACACGACGATGAAGAGGAATTGCACTATGAAGAGAGACAGTTTCAGCAACAAAATCAACTCCAACAACATGAACAACAACATCAACAACAGTATTCACAGAGTGTTGATGGAGGAGGAGGAGGAGGAGGAGGAGTGAGAGAGACGAAACATCACTCGCTTGATGATCATCTTGATTCCGCAGGGTTTGTATAAATTAGGGTTTTTTTGATTTGGTTTGGTAAAACTCTAATTATGCTGGGAATTTTGATTTATTTTATCGTAGGAAACTGTTTGTTGGAGGCATTTCTTGGGAGACAACGGAAGGTATTATTTCATTGAAAATTCTCAGTTTCTTTATGCCAAATGGATGTTATTTGAAACGATTAAATTGTGCAATTTTATTTTATTTTATTTTTTGATGGGTCACATGAGAAAGTGTGTTTCTATTAGCTGTAGTCAAGAAGATTTGTTTGATGCTACAAACCTTATATGCATTAACATTTGCATACTTTTGGTATTTTCACAAATGAGTGTTCATGGAAATGACACAAAGGATGAATGTCAGACAAGTGTTATGATTGTTGGCTGATCCATACTCAGCCTACTTTTGATCATATTTTTAATTTTACTTCTAACATCTTTTCCTAGATGAGAAACCATCTGAGGGTAGTAATATCTTGGGATTATTCAGAGCCGGACATTGGCTTACTATGGAAGCTGACTGGCTCAAATTTTGTTATTATGCCCTGTTACCCTTTCTACTCCAAAGTTTTGCTAAGCTATTCCGCAATTTTTTGATGAAAAATACTTGCTCCTCCATAAAGAATAAAAGAACAGTTGGATGCACTAAATGAAAACCCTTGTATTTTTGTGATTCGATTTAAGTATCAATGCTTGCTTAGCTTTTACACAATGAGTTATAAGTTTTTTATTTTTATTTTTTTAGTTCTGTTGCATGGACACTTCCAAATTGACAGTGTTCTTTAACATGACATGACACAATATTTGGTAACTTGTTGTAGTATAAAATTTTTATGACGTTGTCTTGTCATTGTGTCGCTGCTGTATTGTGTTGTGTCCCGTGTCCTTCAATCTTTGTCTTAAGTTTTAGTAATCATATAGTTGGACTGAAAAGATTATCAACTCTTTATCACCAATATTGATCCTTCATAAGCGAGGATGAGAAATAACACTCTGTTTACCACTTTTCTTTTTTGGTTTTCAAACTCCATAAAATATCCCTGCCTCAACCTATTTTAGACATCCTTATTCACCTGCATATGGAGGACCTAGGTTGGGGAATTATCTCCACGTGCAATCTCTGTGGCTACTGGAACAATGCCCTGATTTGTTACCTTGTTTGGGTTAAATATTGCAGACCCTGAAGACCCTAGATTTCCTTATGACCTCAAAAAGCATGATCTTTGATGGATGAACATGTAGAGATGATGTGGAACTGTGCTTATCAAGGGGTGCTCCTATCCTTAGTTCCTATGGACATGGGATGTGTTTTTATTTCTGCCTTTTCGGAACATTTGGGGCCACCACTCATGCGGTCAAAGCTACTAGTTTTCATCTTGTATAATGTTCTTTGTGTGAGCCTCTGTTCTCCTTTCAGTTTCTCCATTTTGGGCTGACGACTTAGTAATTGAATCATTTGGAATTCCATAAACCCCTTAGATACAGCCAGAGCTTGGGCATACGGCCACCAGTGAGCTACTCATAGACAAATGATTTCTTCCCGATTAGCTACTCATAATTGAATCATTTATTAGTGAATATTATTGTTCCAAAAAAAAAAAAAAATCTGTATTATCTGGTATTAAAAAATAATAGCGAAAAAGGATATATGACATGAAGTATTTGATATGTATCTGTTAAATCTCATATCCAATACATGATTGATATGAATACGACTTTCACTCTGAAGTATCCTTTGTCTATTCCTAGGACTAGAACAAGCGAACCTATAGTAATATAATGAGAAGGCTAAACGCATGTTAGTTTAAGTCATGGAGATTGGGTTCGTCTGCATTTCATGAATGGTTGGTTGACTTGGGTTTGCAAATTTTTTATTTGCATTCCCCACTTGGTTTATTATGACCTTTCCTATGTGGTGGCTGTTTAATTTTTTAGAGAATGACCACTATGCTATTTCTGACCACTTTGCAAATTTGTAACTTCCATGCCATGCTTGTTTTGATATTTAACTTTAAGTCCTCAAAATTTTTTAATTTTTGTTTTCATATCTAATAATGTTATTTTATGATGCTGGAGTTGGCATAAATATGCTATGCTGTGAGCAGGATGCAAAATAATATATTGCCTGGTGAGGTATGGGATGATATTACAATCAGCTTTACTGTTTGATCCCAATTTTCCTGCACTGTGAGAGTACGGCTCTTTATTTATAAAAATTCTACATGTTTGATGGGCTCTTCACAGTAACTTCACCCTAACTGGGGCATTATGATTGGTTTGCACCAGCTGGGATGAAGTCACCATTAGAAAGCAAAATGTCTGGGAAATTTTATTGGAAGTCAGTATTACACACTTCATGCATATCAGAATTATTTTAAGCTACTATGAGAAAAGAAAATAATTGCACTTGATTGCATACTGAATGGAAGAAGTTGCTCTGTACTTCTTTTGCCATTTGGTTTTCAAGCTCCCCAAGTGCATTGCATTGTATTGTGGATGTGTTCATGACTTTCTGGTTGGCTGCAAAACCAATGGTCGGATAGTATGTTGATATATATTTCTCATGTAGCATGTGATGGATACAAATCTACCTTATTCTTGAGAAAGAAATCTTAAGTTCAACAAAGGATGAAGGGGGAGAAAAGAAGAACATGATAATCGTTCTTTCATTCTTGAAAAATCCAATCTGGGAATCAAGTTGTCATAATCTTGTTGACTAACTGCAACTTTAGTTGGCGCCAACTAGATAGTTGCTTCTGTGGTTGTCTACCTGCTGTGTCACACGCACATCCATTTTTGAGGGAATTTTTTTGTCCCTTTTTTTCTTAATGTCATTTTGTTGACTGATTTGCTTGCAGAGACATTCACTAATTACTTCGGCAAGTATGGGGAGATTACTGACTCGGTGATAATGATGGATAGACATACAGGAAGGCCTCGGGGATTTGGATTTGTTACATTTGCTGATGTCTCCATTGCTGATAAGGTTCTGGAGGAGGAACATGTTATAGATGGCAGAGCGGTAAGATTGTTATGTTCTACTTCTATAGATGACATTTGATAGCAGAGACATCTCTGCCTTGGGAATCTCTCCCTCTTGTTAGTTCAGGAAAAACTTATACCCCTATGGAGATAAATTTGGTACATTTCTTACATCAGGTGGAGGTGAAGAGGACAGTCCCTAGGGAGGATATGCAGGTTAGAGGGGTATCAAAAACCAAGAAAATCTTTGTTGGTGGAATACCACCATCTTTTACTGAAGGTAGTATAGCTAAAGGTTTAATATAAGCTTTTCCATTGGTGCTTGGTTTTTGAGTTCTGCTATCTGATGAGGCAGTATGTCTAGCTCGTAAGTGGTGCTTCAAATGAGTTTAATGTGGCTGAATCAGAATGTGGAACTCAATACCTGCATCTTTGGAATTGCTATCTGAGATTGGTCTGCTGGTCAATAGCTCTAGTTTCATTTCATTCCGATTAAATGAACTGATTTTCTTGTCTGATATTTTGTATTTACAGATGAGTTGAGAGAGTACTTCTCTTCTTATGGCAACGTTGTGGAACACCAAATTATGTTGGATCACAAAACAGGGAGGTCAAGGGGCTTTGGATTTGTCACCTTTGAGACCGAAGATACTGTTGAAAAGGTTTTTCTGGAGGGAAAAATACATGAACTTGGGGGCAAACAGGTAGTTATGTTTGGCTAGGTAAAATTTTATGTTGCCCTCAATTATTTTTATAGTGTACTGCTTATGAGACAAGTATTTTAATATAAAAATTAGGTGGAAATCAAGAAGGCTGAGCCAAAAAGAGCTGGTGGGGAGTGGTCGCGTTATGGTGGTGGCGGCAGCGGCGGCGGAGGTGGAGGTGGAGGTGGTGCAAACTCGTATGGGAACTTTGGCAAGGGTGCTGGCATGTATAGTGGTGGTTATAATCCTGGAGGAGGGTATTATGGGAAATCAGGCAAAGGGTATGGTGGTGATTACTCCAGCTATGGTGGTTATGGCAATTATGGTGGTTATGGTGATTATGGTGGAAATTATGCTGGAGGTGCTGCGGGTTTTTATGGGGGCTATGGTGGCTATGGTTATGGTTTTGGATTTGGTGGCCCAATGTATGGTGGTGCTGCCTATGGGGCTAGTGGTTATGGAAACCCGGGAGGCTATAGTGGTGGTGGTGCTGCTGCTGGGAACAGCGGAGGAAAAGGCTATGGAGGCAACAGCGATGGGCGTGGTGGTGGTAGAGGTGGGAGGGGTGGTGCTGCAACTGGGAGGTATCATCCTTATGGAAAATGGAGCTAGCAAGATAGAATTGTAGATGCAGTTAGGTTACTAAATCTGATTGGCATTAAAGACATCTGAGTTTAGCCATTGATGCAAAGCAGTTTCCTTCACAACAAAAGATTGTTTTGAGAGGTCGCATCACGGTGCTACCCCCTTTTTGGGGAAAATCAAAGTGGACATGTAGTTAAGGACTCAAGTTCTATATTCCTTCCACCCTTGGATTGATCTTTTGTTGCCTTGACTTGAAAACATAAGCAGATTCAAGAAACTGCAGAACTGGTGGTATCCCGGTTTGAATACTTATTGTATGAATACTATTAATCGGCAATTTTGGTTAGCAAGATTAAGAATTATGCTTCTTTCTTCTTTATTCTTGGTGGGTCCACATTGCGTGCCATGTTAGTCGGTTAGCCGGTGGCAAGCAATTGTTAAAATGGATGGACCACTGTGTATGTGAATATGGAAGCAATGTTGGCAAGTATCCTTCTGCTTCAAGGTTGTATTAACTCCTGAGCTAGGATCAGGGATGGTTGTCTGAAAGTTTGTGCTTAATGCTGTTTTCCATTTGATTGAGGATAGTTCTTGTGTATCATTCTCACTTTGAGTCTCTTGCCTGCTAAATCCATCATGATGGATGCAATATGGTTCACCGGTACTAAGGATGGTTTTAATGATTATGAAATCTATTATTTTAAACTTGGTTACTAGCATGGATGATTCATTCATGTGTGGAATGCCTTTAAGTGAGCTATCCTTTTATTTTAGACCTGGCTGTAGAGCCGGTTGTGCCAGGAACCGGTTAGAATTGGCCTTGTCAAAGTTGTCCAATATGGTTCACGCCTAAGCGGACCAGAACCATGAGGGGTTTGGTCCATCTTCAACCCCAACTCAAATTTGCAATTCTCCACCCACGCATGGCCGCCCCTGAAAGACCCCAGCAAACCCAATTTCTCAGGACGTGCCAAGGATCAGAGGCAACACGAGTGGCTTCAATTTCAATGTCTATTTCTCCTCTCTTGAAGGCAATAAATCCAAGACATTATGATTTGGAGCTTTGGGGAAATGATAAGAGGATTCAATTTATTTATTTATTTTTATTATTTTTTTTAGTTACACAAATTTGATTCCGGATCACGGGATTGGGGAGGTGGTTATCTATCCATACGGGACTTCGATAAGAGGATTCATGATATAAGGTTTGATTGCCCTAAAATCTCTTCTCTCGATTTTTGAAACCAAATGATTTCCGAGGGTTGAAGATTTTTTTTTTATTATTATTATTATATATGTATTGTGATGTTTTTGAGAATTTTGATTTTTATATTTGTCTTCTTTTCCGTTTTTAAGAATCAAAATCGAAAAGAACATGAACCAAAACTGGTGGGAATTGGGACCAAACCAATCTTTTATGGGTCTAATTCTTATTCTTTAGAACTAGAATCACCCGTTTGGTTTTGATTTTGGCCAATTCAAATCCATAACCAAGGTTATTCTATTTGGTTTCAAACACAACAAAAAAGGATACCATACCTGTGATTGATTTTCATTATGCAAGAAAAGGATAATGTGACAACCTCAATCATTGTCAAGGGCTAGATGTGACCATGGCTTTGAAACCATTGATTTTGCTTCCGACGCTGTTGGTTCTCAGTTCCTAATTTAGAGAAATCATCCATTCAAACTGTTTTGATTTTAATTCTAGTTCCAAACAATTTTGGTTTCGGTTTTAAAATCGAAATTATAAAAAATTAAAATAACAAATAATAAATATCAATCCTTCTGTAAAAAAAAAATGAAATTATGTGGTTGATCAATGATGAAATGAAATTAATTTAAAATATATTGTAATTTTTCGTTGATGAAATCTTTTAATCAAATTTGATACTCACTTCACCACAACCCATAAGAGCTAAATATTCTATCAAATTTGTAAAATAGTTTGTTTAAATTAATTTTTTAATATAAAACTTATATATTTTTATAATTGAATTTTAATTACTATATTAGATTAAGTGTTAACTAAAATGGAAAATTTCTATTTTTGCATTCAAGTTAAAAATAATAGTTTTTTAATAATTTCAATTTTTAATGTCACTACTTTATAATTAATAAATTCAAAAATATTAAAAAAAAATCTTTCGATTTGAAACCATCGGTTCGAACTGTTGACTTGCAGTTCTTCAAAATGAAGAATCACAACAGAATATTTTGATACGGTTCCCGTTTTGGTTCTCGAACTACGAACCGGACAATGGTTCTTTAAATGATTGACCATGATTCACTCTTTTTCGATTAAGAATTATTGCCCACGCTAACGCACGAATGTCTAATGTAAATTATATTTTTTTATTATATAAATATTTGTTTGATCTATAATTAACTCTATATTTGAATTAAATTATTATTTAAATAAATAAAAAATATGACATATATTAGAGATAGGAAAAAAAGAATCTAACAACTGAATTTCTAAAAAGACTGACGAATGAGACAAAAAAAGAATAATAAGTGGAGTAAAAAGATAAAATAAAAGAATGATCATTCATGGAACTCATATAAAAAAGGGAAAATCTATGTTAAGAAAAAAGGAATCAAGAGGAGAAAAATGGGTCAATAAATAAAAAAAGTAAGGACCTAAATAAAAAAAAAAGATTATGATTTAAAGATAAAGCGACGACCATTTATAGAGTCAAAAAAATAGAAAAAAGCTATGTTCAAAAAAGATGAGAGACTAAAGTTAAATTAAAAAAATGGGTCAATGAAGAACAAGGACTTGAATGGATAAGTGGAGCCGAAAAAGGAGAAAACCTATATTTAAAAAAGACAAACGATTTAAGAAAAAAAATTGGGTAAAAAAACGAAAAGAGTAAGAATTTGAATGAAAAAAATAAAAAATTATGGTCTAAAAATAAAAAGACGATCATCTGTGAGGGCAAAAAAATAAAATGGGAAAAATCTATGTCTCAAAAAGGCGAAGGACTTAAGAGGAAAAAAATTTGGATTAAAAAATAAAAATAGTAAGGAATTAAATGAAAAAAATAAAAAAAATTGAGATCTAAAAATAAATAAATGGTCGTGGAGTCAAAAAAATAAAAGAAGAAAAATCTATATTTTAAAAAGATTAAAGATTTAAGTGAAAAAAAGATTAAAAAAAAATGGAAGAACCTGAATAAAAAAAATATGGTCCTAAAAAGATGAAGAGATTAAATGAAAAAAAATGATAAAAAAAAAGTATAAAGATTTGAACGAAAAAAAAAAAATAGTATGGTTAAAAAAAATGAAGAATCTAAACCAAAAAAAGAATAAAAAAGTACAAAAAGTTGAATTTGAAAAAAAAAAAAAAAGGTGTATCTCAAAAATATGGCACGACCATACAGGGTATCTGAAAAGAAATATACAGTAGTGCCTTTAGGCGCTTTATATATACAGGAGTACACTTGGGTTAGGACCACAGGTGACAAGCCTTTGCATCAGTGGTGAAGCTACGTAGAAATGGGGATGAACAATTGTCCAGTTAAATTAAAATAATTTTATTAATTTTTATATATCAAATAAATATTGATCCCATTCAATCTAAGATATTATCTTTGTTAAGATTGTCAATCGGCTCACTAAAATTGTCATCTATTTAATAAAAATATTTTATCATCACTAATCTTGGATTTTAGGATCCGTCACTGCTTTGCATGATACTGTAGCTCCACCACTAGAAATCATGGGAAAGGATAACTTGATATTTGAATGGATTGATATTTCTTTCGCTACATATTGTCATCCGTGGCAACCTTACTCATGCATACCATTGATTATTCTAGTCAAGATTTTACCTCGGAGATGTTGGCAATGAAGCTGTAATGAAACTAGTTGTCAACATGATCACGGGCAGTTCTAGACTTTCGAGAATTCCTTTCATCAACTCCATTTTTAATTTGTTCTTTTCTCTCTTTTTTTTATTGCTCAGATATAATTTAACATTCTCATCCCATAATATGCAGTATGATGGTGACTTTTGCTGATGGGTTGCTTCTCAGTGAAAAAGTGTGGCTGGATCCTAGTGTGTTACTCGAGGAACTCTCCAAATCAAGCAAACACATTACAATATGTGCTTTATATTTCTCAATTCAACAGACTTGCCATCCTGGTTTGATCAGAGGAAATCCCTTTTCATCTTGTATTCTACTCCATGAACCTATTTTTTGTTGCTCTTCTTTGGGGAAGTTTATCTGACATTTTTTCCACCTAATCTATGCATTGGGTGGTGTCAAAAGGTGCTATTAGTGCACCAATGTTCTCAAGGAAAGGTCCTTCCATGGTCAAGGCACTTTATCCAACTGCATTTCCTCTAAAGCATCAGCAAAAGGTATTTAACTTTCCTTGTCTTCCCCTAGCAGGCAATCCCCTTGTGTCATCCTAAAAGGGGACATGTGACCTGATCTGCGGCTTGCACTCGGATTGGCAGAATCTGTTTCTGAATGAACCCCGACTGCAGCAGCTGCAAATGAACCATACAAGGTGGCAGTATCTCATGGTCTTGGTGACGGTGATTTTTCTGCAGTTATTGAGGCATTGGAAGTAAAATTGCAACAGTCAAGTGAGAAGAATTCATCTTTCATTTTGACCACACCTCTTGGATTGCAAATGGAAGCACAGTGAGTGGATATTACTGCATTGGCCTTTTTCCTTTTTTTTGGGGGGGGGGGGAGTCGGTGGGTTTGAGAAAATCAATCGTCATTGTTGTAAAATTGAATGGAAGTTTAATCTGACCTGCAAGATTAACTCTCTCTCTCTTTTGTTGTTATATTAAAATTTAAAATCAGAATTATTAAATTAAAAGAAGAAATTATGATTACTAAAATGTTTATTGAGAACTTAATTCCCTCTCTCTCTCTCTCTAATCACTAGAGTTTTCCTTAGCGAGTTAACTCCCTCCCTCTCTCTGTATAAGTTCTTTATTGATGAGGGGTCTCGGGATCAAGAAAAGTACTCGTGCTTTTCTTGAAGATGCCCTTCGCTTTGGTGTCCGCAAGTTTGATAATCATTGACAAATATTCATCAGTGTGTTGCGGGATATGAATTGGACTTTGGTTAGATGACTGTCTGCAGTGTGCTTCTTATGTGGCCTCGTCCTCTTCATGCTGTTTGTAGGTCTATAATCAATCAAATAATACCCCACAAGACACTTTTGCATATCTAAACCTATAACCAAAAGCCAAAAAATGTAAGAAATTACAACATTCATGGAGTAGAGATTATAAATTTTAAGGTAATTTTTTTTGTTGAAATGCCCCTCCCTCCCCCTCCCCCACCCCATGGGGATTTTGCCTATGCCTATGTCAAATGCTCCTCTTCATGTTTTAATGCCCTCCATAGGCTTATTGGTAAGTGTAAAAGCATGCAATCATAGGCTTATTGGTTTGACAGCACCCACCCCTTTCCCTTTAGCCATGACACTACAAGAAAAAATCGCCCTTTTTTCTAACAAACTTTGTGACAAATTTAACGATAAATAATTTTTTGTCGCTATCAACGCGTCGCAAATTTTAACGATCAAAAATTAAATTTTGTCACAAATTAGCGACGAATCCATATTTATCGCTAATCTGCGACGAACTATGGTTTGTCACTAATCTGTGACGAACTCTTTTCATTACTAAGTTTGTTGCTGATTTGCAACGAATCTAAGTTTGTTATAGTTTTCATTTTGGTTGTAAATTTCGTTGCAAACATATTTAGCAACGAATCTGGGTAGTTTTGGTGGAAAATTTAGCAACAAATTTTGTAATAAATTTGAAAATTTTGCAACAAAAATCAAATTGAATTCTATAATTTGATAATTTTTCCAAAACCACCATCAATCAATCATCCAACAACAATATCATTAACAAACCACATTATCAACATCATCAATATTGTTAAATATAACAATTAAATAACATATAGAAATGTCACAATATTCAAAAATAATAGTATGCAAAAATTACATTTAAATGTAATAATTAAATAACATATAGAAATGTCAAGAAATACCACCACCACCATCATCATCAAATAAATCATCACCATTGTCACCATTATCACCATCAGGAAGACTATCAGAAGAAAACAGAAATGGAGTTGTCTGACTTAAACCGGGAGCTAATTGAACATGCCGCATTATGAAATTCTGGTTTACGCGTAACTCACTAATTACGTCCTCATTTTGCCTTTGCTGTGCTCGTAACTCGCTACCACATTTCTTGTTAAAAAATTTTTTTATTTCAAGCTCCTCCGTCTCGTCCCAAGTGAACTATCGCTACAATAAATAAAAAAAACAATTAACTATATTAAAATTATAAGCATAGTTTTATATTTGAACCGAAAGACGTAATTTACCTTAAACTCTCTCCGCCATAATTCGGAGAAGGCGTACAAGAGTTAGGAATTAGTCGAAAAACACGAGCATAGTCACCTCTGTCAATTTGTCCTCTACCACCATGATTTTTAAAAGAAAAAAAAACCAATTTAATATCACATCATTTAAATCTTAATGTATTTTCGTTGTCAAACGACGAAGGAAGAAAAACTATATTTTATAATAAAAACAGATATTAAGATATTTAATGTTATATAATAAAGACTATATTACCACGTATGAAGATAAATTTTAATGTATTAAGAAAACAAGACTTACCTGTCATCAAAGATAGACTCGGCCAACTGACTCTTAAAGACTCGAGCAGTATGTCACAAAATGAAATCTCACTGATACACAATAACACAAAGGCAAAAAATAATCAATTAATCAAAACCATAAATTTCTCTAATCAAAATCCAAAATTTGAATCTATATATAAAATTTGTTTAAATTTATTTAGTTCATTATTATTATTAATCTCTTGTTACATATGACGCATATATGTTAATAAAGGAAAAAGAAAGAAAGTGAAAATTTTAAAAAAGAGATAACAATTAAAAAAATGAAAATGCCTAAAATTAAAAAAAAAAAACAATTTTACACATATGACCCATTTTATTGAAAAGAATACAAAAAAAATACAGAGAGGGAGGGGGTGCTGCCCCTCTCTCCCGCGACGGCCGTGGCCCTCGCGACCTCGGGAGGGCTGTAGCACCAGATCTGGCGGCCCCGTCGCCGGATCTACAGAAGAGAGAGAGAGAGAGAGAGAGAGAGGGAGAGGAGAGAGAGGAGAGAGAGAGAGCTTACTGGAGTGGAGTGGAGTGGAGTAAAGGAATCCATTCGAAGAAAGGAAAAAAATTTCTAAGTGGAAATGAAGCAAGACAATGGAAAGGAAGGAAACAAAAATTTCTAAGTATAAAAAATTTACAACAAATTTTGTGACGAACTCTAGGTTCGTTGCAAATTTTGCGACGAACACTAGGTTTCGTTGTAAATTTTGTCACGAATCCGTATTTTCATCGTTAATTTGTAATGAATTTTTTTTGTCGATGAATTCGTTGAAAATTTGCGACGAATTTTTTTTTGTTAAAAAATTTGTTACTAACTGGCGACAAACTTTTCTTTTGTCATAAAATTCACCGCTAAAATATATTTTTTTGTAATGGAACTAGGTTTGAGTCCTATCATCCCTCAAAAGTAATAGCTATGCGGCTTAAGATCCCGTGGATGCCAAAAAAGAATTAAGCTTACATGAAATTAACATGTATGGTGTTATTGTTATCACTGTTGTCTTTTAAATATGCCTTGCATGGGAAGAGACGTTTGAAAAAGTTGAGATTTAATTCAATTGAAATCACATGAGATTTTTCTTGTAAAAATTTATTATTATAATGATAATTTTAGTTCTTTTAAATATTAAATTTTTATTTGTAAAATTTTATACTTTTATAAAAGAAATAAATAAGATAAAATAGTAATAGCTTGAACCCAATTAAGATTTCCTTAAAGCCTTGGTAGTTGAGTACTTAACCACCATTGTTGAAAATGAGCTCTCTTGCAAATCAAATATTAGCCAGAGGTACTTTGAAAACTTTTTTTTTTTTTTAAAAACTATCTATATTTGTTTAGATCGATTAAATCTGATTTGACCTGAATTGAATTCTTCGATATATATTTTTTTTCATATACAAAATTCAAATCCTTATTTAATTGATATCAGCTAGTTTTGCAACTTTTAAAAGCAGTGTTGGGTTTATATGAACTAAATTAGACATAAACAGTCATTGTAGAGGCTCCTCACTTTCATTCTTTCTTCTCTAATTTAATTCTATTTGATTATATTTTCTTATAATAATAAAAAATAGTTAGACATAAGCAAAATGACAAGACATAGAGCTTGGTCAACATCATCTTTGTTTTAAGGGTTGAATCTCAAATATGGCACATCATTATATTTTACAGAATTAATTATTAATTCTTCTTAACAGAATAAAGCAACATTTCATGGTCCCATGGATGGTTGTAAAGAGACCACAAGCTTTTCATATACTCTTTATTTTCCTCGTTTTCCCAAAATATATCCAACAATAGACCTTTTACATTCAAAATCAAATGCCCATTTGGCTCGTGGACCATCTCTAATTATTGCAGCTCTTTTATTTATTTATTTTTTGTGTATAATTATAATTATAGTCATTTTATAATAATTGTTTAGATTTAAATTTTTTATTAGAATAATTTGAAATTATTTTATGAGAAGATTTTAAATTCAAATACTACGGCCAAATAACAAGTTAACCAAATTAGTATTACATTAAAGTTTTTCTTTTTTTAACTAAACTCTTTTAAATATTTCATCAGATACTTTATTTCTTAACTAGAAATCTTGAATTCGAAGATCAGAGAAAAATGATTTGAAAAATACAACTCTTTAATAAGTTTTGTAATATTCGGATCGGATTAGTCGGGCAGATCCAACATAAAAAAAAATGTTTTCTACCCTTTATGGAAAATAAATTATTGCATATATTAAATAAATTTATTTAATGAGCTTTTGTCTTGTATTCATTTTGTCTTTATGGAATAAAAAAGAAAAAGGACACAGGACAAAATTAAAATTCTATTGCAATGTGAGGGACAAATTAGAAAGAAATGCTAAGAGGAAAAGCACATTTATTTTGAAATTTCTCATTTTTTTGGTACTTGACTGTAAATATTTGAAAATTTTATTAATTCAATTTAAATAGTTATAAGGTCTAATTTAAGAATATTTATTTTTTTATTTTTAAAATTTAAATTTAAGATTTTAATTAAATAATTTTAATACTCCGACGCGATCGGAGTATAAGGGGATGACTCTGATCCTAATTGTCCCTCTTGTCTTGATTGTAAAATGGTAACATTGGAAGGCAAATGACATAATTGACCATCATCGTACTTCCAATCTAGAAAAATTAACATCAAAACTTCGCCTCTTACAAAAGGGTCTCCTCAAGAACAAAACAAGATTTTAGAAAATTCTTTACCTCTAGAAAAAAAAAAAAAAGAAACAAACAATTATACGAGCGACATTCTGATTATCGTTCGATCAACTATTATGAAAAATCTTTTTCAATTCAAACAATCTTAATCCACACTAATTCAAAACGACACCGAAATTTCTATACATTTTATCAAAATTGTTAGATATATAAATCTCGACTATTTATTTATTTCTTTTTTATAGCCGTAGAATTATCATACTTCAAAACCTCCATTTACCCCACTCCACATGCTATCCTCTATTTGTTTCCACAACCGAAGGAAAAAAAAAAAAAAAAAGAGCAAACCCAAATGGAAAACTGAACTCTGTTTATTTATAGTAAATCTCATTGATAGTAGTAAGAAAATGGCACCAACATCTCATGATTTCAATGACAAGATATTAGAATTTCTTAACCAATATCTTGAATTTGAGTTTTGAAAATAAAAAGGTAGACGTTGAGAAAATCAATTTTTAAATTAAGTTCAACAACTATACGAATTGAATTAGTTAAAATTTTAAATATTAATAATTAAATAAAAAATTAAGAGAACGGTAAGAGACAGCTTCTCACTAATCACGTGATCACAATGTCAAATGCCTCATCCCTAGTATCGGAGGAGAATGGTTTTTACTTTTTTTTTTAAATCCAATTTGTTATATTTATATAAAATACAGTTAATTATAAATAATTAATCATGATTGACTGATTTTATTCTGTCTATTAACAAAAGGTCTTAAAGTTCTTATAGGATACTTAAATAATAAAAAATTTTTGTTTAATTGTTTTTTTTTAAAATCAAGATTTAATATTTGAATTTTTATAAATATATGTATAATTTTATAATTTTTGTGATTTTTATATAATAAAAAGGGGTTTTAAAATTGATATTTAATTGGTTTAATAATTAGGTATTAATATTTTTTTAAAATAAAATTTGAGTTTAAATGTAAAAACAATAAAAAAAAAAAAAAAAAAAAATAAAAAAAAATAAAAAAAAAAAAAAAAAAAAATCCCCGGGAAAAAAAAAAAAAAAAAAAAAAAGAAAAAAAAAAAAAAAAAAAAGTGTTAAATGTAAAAACAATAAAATATTTCAAAAATCAAATATTTCCAAAATTTTTGAGATGGCACCGCCATTTCATCAGGTGGTTCACGTGTACAAGAACTGACACCACCACTTACATGACATCCAATTGGTACGTGTTCTTCACGAATACAACTAGCACGTGACTGAACTGTCCACACGCACACACTCCACGCACAAAATACAAAATCGGAGTAGTTGTTTTAGGTTTTTCTCTCACTGTACAGGAGAGAGAAAAAGAAGAAACACTCAAATCTCTTCCCCGTCTCTCTCACTCTAGGGTTTTTCATTTGGATTTTTCTCTCTCAATTTGAGGAATTTCATTATAAATTCATTATAGGATACAGAAGATGGCTAACAGCAACAAAGATCAATTCAACATGTCTGAACTCGGCGCCGCTCTGCCTGCCGCTGCTGCTGGTTCTCTCTCTTCTCTCTCTAACTCTTTCTTTCTTTCACTGTCCTCTAATCGTTTTTACTTGTGATTATATTCTGTAGCTTTAAGTGCAGAGGATCGTGCAGACCTTGTTAATGCTCTCAAGGTTAGGGTTTCTTTTTTATAATTTTTTTATTGGTTTTTTATTTCCCTTGGTGGGTCTGTTGAGTTTTTGAATTTGAGTTCTTGGTTTTTGTTCTTTTTTATATATTTTTTTGTGTGTGTGAAATGAGTTTCAGGGAATAAATGGTGGAAGAGTGATTTAGATTCTGGTGTCTTGATTTTGTGAAATTTGATTTTTGAGTTTTGGGTTTCTGTTTAAAATTGGTGTTTTGATGTTCTCTATGTAGAATAAGCTGCAGAGTTTAGCTGGGCAACATAGTGATGTGCTTGAATCACTATCTCCAAATGTGAGGAAGCGTGTTGAGTATCTCAGGGAGATTCAGGTTTGAGTTGTTTTGCTCCACTATTGTATTTATTATTGTTATTGCATTGTGATATGATGTTTCTTAGGTATTCGGATTTGATGTGTTCATTATTGTTTTATCATTATTTGCTATGTGGGTTTTGTGTGGTTCTATTGATTGAATTTCCCCTAAGACTATTTTTTGTTATGATTCATGATTGACTGCTAATTGGTGTCTGAGAAATCTGGGAACGGTAAAAAGGTTTAATTGAATTTGGATCCTAGTTTTTGTTGTTCTTAATGGAGGCAACTGAAAATTCTCACTAAATAAGACAAGTAATTGACATCTGAGAACTTTACCTTGCTTTACTTTTTCTGGTTTTAGTGATGAAGTGTGTATTAGTGGATTTGTTAAAGTTTTTGATATCCTTCATTTGTCAGTTTGGTTGATACTATATGTGTTCATATTAGTAAAATTTTATATCCAAATCCAATACAACTGCAAAAGAACAATGGTCCCGCTTCCTGCTTAGCCAGATCAACAACATGCCCATAGAGATTGGGACAAACCCACTACAAGGTCTCCTTGCAGGTCCTGACCACTCACTAATTATGTTGGCTATCTTATTTTCTTGACCCACAAGAGATCTTCCAGTTAACAAGGGTTTCCAGAGCACTCTTGGCATTAGAAATAATAGACTCTATAGCCAATTAGGCTCTATTTCTCAATTTGCAAGTGTGTTGCCACATTTTGTGTATACAGTTCAATCCACACATTAGCAGACCCCAACAAAATAGCACTCTGTATTTTGTTGACTGTCTCAGAGGACTGTCCTCACTCCCTCTTAACTTGTGTGTCACTAGCCATGTATAGTTTTTGCCTATACCAAGTGAAGTATTCTGTACATTGCATAGATACTCTATATTTGGGATAATTAGCATTTCAATGAATTATTCTAAAGCAAATATTGTCTGTTTTGCATGTGATCGGAAGTTTAGACTTCTTATTGTGGCTTGTACCGTTATCTTTCATTATGGGTTGAAGAGTTCATGCTTCTCTTTACCCTTTCGACAGCAGAAGAGTTTAAGTTATGAATGTGAAGTTCTATCTCCATGGTGAATTTGAGCCAAGCTAAACTGCCAAATAAATTACTTTATGATTGTTGTTGGTGTGGTGGTTGCTCCTTGTTTAGATATTTTTAGGGTATATGTTATTCACAGAGCAATATCACGAGCTTTGGATAAAACACGACTCTTCCTGGAAATTTGACTTGTGCGGTGCATTGCTTTAAAAAAAAAAAAAAAAAAAAATAGTTACCTACCCTTGCAAAAATGGTCTGATCCAATGATTTGAAAAATGATGCTATTTTTGAATGAAGATGGTGACCATCAAACAGTGGTTTTGAAAAGCAATATGGTTAGCGTTATAGAGATCCTAGAACTAGTATGCACCTGGCTTGTAACATTGGTTGCAGGCCTAGGTCTAGATTACGGATCACAGCAAGGAGATTTCAAGAAAGCAAGGTTTCTTTGCTGAAGTTAGTCTAGAGGATGGATGCTAGATTGTTTATGATGCTTCTGGTAACATGACTTGGACTACTGAAGGACTGCTGGAAAGTGCCACTTGTCACATGGATAATTTTGGCAGTAGAACCTCTTGATAGGCTTTAAAGCTATTTGGATTTTTCAATAATTATTTAATGCAAAATGAAGAGTCTTGAATGAGATGTACCCAGTGAGAAAAGTGTAGAAGATTAAAAAGGATACTTTGGTTCTCAGTTAAGTAGATTTAGATTTGGGACTCTAGAAATTAGCTTGAGGGGTTTATGAATTAGGTCCTCCTGTAATTAGGTTATGCTCGTTACTTAACAGGCTAGCAGTACAGTCATGGCAATCAACTGGATTTGTGATCTTGAATATAAAGCACCACAACTGGAGGTTATTTTCAAAAATTTGAAAAGAGAGAGCTGATTATTTTGCAAAGTAAGGTCAAAATGTGGAGCAAATGGACTCCTTGTACTATATCGTGTGAATAGTCCTAAGCACTTTCTTTTTCATGTTATTGAGCCTAATTTGGTTTGGCGTCATCTTTTGTATTGGGGGATTGGTCTACTACTTTTGGAGAGAAAAGCTTTCAATCTTCACTGTGGTTATGTTTAATTTTGTTATCAAGTTTTTCTGTATTTTCTGAAACTCATCCAATTTGCAGGGTCAACATGATGAACTGGAGAAGAAATTTTTTGAGGAGAGAGCAGCACTTGAGGCCAAGTACCAGAAGCTCTATGAACCACTATATACTAAGGTATGCAGTTGTAGCAGGGAATCTGGTCGCTTATTCTTCCTTCTCTTGATTCTTGTTCCCTGTGGTTTGTCAATTACCCTGATCTTTTGCTGCTTGTAGAGGTTTGAAATTGTGAATGGTGTTGTTGAAGTTGAAGGAGTAACAAGAGAAGGTTCAACGGATCAGGAGCATAAAGCCTCTGATGGTATTCTACTAAGGTCAAAATTTTGCAGCTTTATCAGATTCCCTTACATTGATGGTGGATTTTGTTTAATGCAGAGAAAGGAGTGCCCGACTTCTGGCTCACTGCAATGAAGACAAATGAAGTTCTTGCTGAGGAAGTTAGTGTTGCTACCTCCCCTATTCTTGATGTTTGCTTCATTGAATTTCTTACAACCTCATGTCATACTTGGAATGTAGATCTCAGAGCGTGACGAAGGGGCTCTCAAATATCTCAAAGATATCAAGTGGTGTAGAATTGATGACCCTAAGGGCTTCAAGCTTGAGTTCTTCTTTGATCCTAATCCTTACTTTGAGAACACTGTTTTGACGAAAACATATCATATGATTGAAGATGATGAACCTATTTTGGAGAAAGCAATAGGGTAATTGACTAGTCTACCTTCAAGTTTTGCTTAGACATATAGAGCCATCTCAGTTTGGCTTGACCTATGTTGACAACTTTTTAGGACACAGATTGCGTGGCTTCCTGGAAAATGCTTGACACAAAAGGTTTTGAAGAAGAAGCCAAGAAAGGGATCAAAGAATGCTAAACCCATCACCAAGACTGAAGGTTGTGAAAGCTTCTTCAACTTTTTCAACCCTCCGCAGGTTCCCGAGGATGATGAGGATATTGATGAAGATTTGGTAATTTCAATTGTCATATTATGCCTCATGGTTGTTGCCGCAGTAAGATAATCATTTTTGTTAATATTTCTGCATTTGTATGACAGGCTGAAGAACTTCAAAACCAAATGGAACAAGACTATGACATTGGGTAAGTCATTACATCTCTTGTGGGGGGACGGAGAGTTGGTTGGCTTTTGACCTGGATAGAGGCAATATTTTGTTTAACAGCTTTTTCTGGTTTTTTTTTGGTTTTTGGGGGGGGGGGGGTTGATCCTAACTTTCATCCCCATGGTAGTGAATTGTGATAATATTTCCTTATCCACAAGTGCATAAACCAAATCCTTTCAATGATTTATCCATCCTCACTGACCTATTATCCAATTATTGGGATGATAAAATCAGTAATGCAATTTATCTTGATTACAATCATGTAGTCTGAAATGAAATTAAACTGGGCTTTGCCTTTTGCAGCTCAACTATTCGGGACAAAATTATTCCACATGCTGTGTCATGGTTTACTGGGGAGGCTGTTCAAGGGGATGAATTTGAAGATATAGATGACAATGATGATGAACTTGATGAAGATGAAGAAGAGGATGATGATGAAGATGATGAGGAGGAAGATGATGACGAAGATGAAGACGAAGTCAAGACCAAGAAGAAGGTAATCTGCAATGAATGAGTGTCTGAACATTGAACTTTTCTTCAATGGTTTCTATTTATATTTTTTGTCTATGCATTTGAAATTCAAAGATGCTAATGTAATTTGCTTGTTTGTGAAATTTGGTCACAGGGATCTGCAAGTCACAAGGTGAGATAATTTGACAGCATCTTTTGCTCGGCATGAACAGTTCGTTTGGTGAAATAAATTTGGAATTTTCTGTGTTGAATTGCAGAAGAGTGGAAGAGCACCAACAGCAGGAGGGGAAGGTCAGCAGGGCGAGCGTCCTCCGGAGTGCAAGCAACAGTAGGTGGTGGTGAAAATATAGACAACGGCAGATGGAGACCATATGAATGCACGGTTGATGGTGTCCTGGGTTGTTGACAGTTTTGAATCCTTTCATTTTATCCCTCATATTGTTAAAAGTTATATTTAGTGTAAGCTATTCCTTTTTTCCTTGTTGGAGAGGAACGTGATGATTGGCTGGGAACCTTTGGCTTTTCTCCTGTTGGGCAGTGGTGTGAGAGTATATCAATGGTTTTGTTCTTTTTGCATGAATGGTTGTCCTAATTCTTTAAAGTTTTCCCGTATTTGCTGGTTGAAAGAATTCAATGTGGTTGTATATTGATTGGTGTCCTGATATTTTCACAACATTATTGTGACATTGGGTTTTGGTTCTTAAAGAATCAATGAGGAAGTTAGCGGGTTGGGATCCAACATGCCAGTAGGAGCTCATCGGGCATTGTCACTCTGGCTAGGGCCTGACTTGTCTTATAGATTCTCACGTGCAGGCCTAGCATGGTGCTAGTGTTGCTAGTGTTGCTAGTGCCGAGACCGACTTTGCTTATAAATTTTCACGTGCGGTCGTGACATGGTGCTGGGACTGTGAGACTGCTATGATTTGACCGTCTCTGTGGTTCACTTGAACCTTCCAAGCCATCTCCTAGCGGTGGCTCATTAAGGGCATTCTTTGGCTATCATGCTACTTGCTATGCTTAGAAAAGTGTGTGAAGAAAATATTTTTCTAAACTGATACTACATTTAAATCTTGATATAACCAAATAAAAAAAACTTGAGAAACTATTCATTGGACTACGCTGGACTGATGCTTTCCGCCATAAGAGGGGGTTTGTATGCACAAAATCTTTTTAATTACAGGGTCAGGGCCCATGAAATGTCAATGGAGCAGGTTTCATTTAGAAAATGTAGTTTTTTTTTTTTTTTTTGGGGGAATAACCAATTGGTATTCAAAGTTAATTAAATTTAAAACTTGATTAAGCGATCTAACACTCTTAACCATTAGATCAATTGTCTGTTGATAGAAAATATAGGTTATATGCATAAAAGAGTTTATCTTTAGTATTATAGTCACAAGTTATTGTCATGAACAGGATCAACGTCCAAAAATGCTCCATAAGTTTTTTTTTTTTTTTTTTTTGTCATCGTCTTCATTTAGAGAAGAGATGTCACATTCCAAACACCACCCTTAGAAATGTGAAAATCCATACATAAATACTGGTACTTGCGCAATCGGTTTACTAGTTTGAGAGAGAGAGAGAGAGAGAGAGAGAGAAGATGACCAGTGACCAAAAAAAAGAGAGAGAAGATGACCTGCTCTGGTCGCTGCCCATGAGAACTACAAAGTTTTCCCGACTCATGAAAACCCAATAAGATACTGTAGTGAACTCTTTCAATCCTGGAGTGGAAATGGAAAAATGTTAATTTTGAAAAGTTTCTATACATCATAATTTATGAGTCGTCCTGGAGTGGAGGCCCACTGCCAGTAATCAAAATCAAATCTAGTTTATCACATGATGATAGGTTAGTAATCGTAATCAAAATCAAAATTAAAATTAGATCTAGTTTAGTGTAGTGAAAAAAAAAATAAAAAATTAAATATGCTTAATAAAATAAAAGAAACAAATACAAATGCATGTTTTAATGATTTCTCACTATCCGTGGATTCTCTATACTAGGGTTCCATTCTATGTCCCTCTTTATTTTTTTAATTATTTATTTATTTTTTTAATTTTTCCCCCTTATCATGAATGACCCTGCAAAAATATTTTGTGATGCAGAAAGGCTGATATCTTGAGTAAGTAGGGATTTTATTTTTCTTGTTTGTTTTTTCTTTAGCTATTTTGAGGCAATTGATTTTTTAGGAAAGAATGCACTTTTTTATATTTTGAGGACATATATTGTAGGAGAGTAACATTTTAAAAGATAAAATTTTTCCATAATGTTTTTCACATATTTCCCCTTTTTTAAAGAGAGGGAGAGAGAAAATTATGTGAAAAAAGAAATTACTAATATTTTTTTCATATATCTTTTGGGTTTTTCCCCTTCCTCCTATCATATTCCTATTTAGGGTATTCCTAATTAGTCTGTCTTAAGATGTAAGAGGGTAAAAATTATTTATCAAAATTATTATTATGATGATGATGATGATGATGTAGGAAGGTCAAAAGGTTTTCATTAAAAAAAATCCTTCAACAATAAAATTACACAGCAAGTTAAAGCAACACTATTTTGTGACAAAATATATATGCCCTAAGAAGTGCAGAGGCGCATCGAAGAAAATATTCAATTAACCTTGGATTGGTGTTTTCTGAAAGATCATGGCTTTTGTTCTTTGACACTGCATATTGAATTATAAAAAAGGTTTAAATCCAAAAATTTGAGTAATAGAAGCTAAGCCACATAGATTAGAACATTGAGATTGAGAATGTAATATTAGAAGCTTATTTTCCTCTTTTTTTTTTTTTTTTTTGTCCTTTTCCTTATTATTATTTGAGATGCTCAATTTATATGATGATTATGTTTTTGACAAGGGTTTGTGTCATGTAGAAAAGGGTTTGATCTTATTACATGTTTCTTGAAGTATTTGTGTAAGAGAAATTAAGTGATTGATCAGAGAAAATGTGCAATATAATGGCAAATTTCTTTTAGATTAAGCGTGTGGTGCATGATATACCAACGTTCGTAACATGGATCTAATGATAGAATATTAAATTTTTTTAATTAAAATATTGAGTTTGAGTTTTTGCAATGAAAAAACATGCGCCAAGAGAGTTAGCCCCTAAATTAAATTCACAAGTATTCAAACCGGATTAGTTATATAATCGGATACCTGTAATCAAGTAAAAAAAAAAAAAATAATAATAATAATAAGAACAACAACAACAACAACAACAAAAATAGTAATAGTAGTAGTAATATCAAGTGTTGATGACATTCATGGATTGTTATAGGCATTTGTCGTGCTTTTTCATGCCTTATCCATGTGGGAAGATCTATCATCAAGAAAGGAGTTCTATCAAACATGGAGAATGGGGAAATAGACAAAATCTATGGAATTAGGTCCTTCATATAAAAAACAAGAAACACAGGTATCCATATATTAGCTAAGTGATGAGTAGACTACAATGTCTAAGACTGAATTTAGCTTTTGAAAACAAAGGCTGAATAACCGACTCCATAAGAACACTCTGAAAATCTTAGTAAGGAGGTGATCTCGAACAATGTCATCAATGAAAATTACCATTGGAATGAATATGTCTAGGCCTGCTTCTCTTTTAAATTGAGGTTGGGATGCTGCCATGCCATTGGTAGTGGGAGTAGGAGTATGAGCATGAGAGAGACTCTCTCGTACACATGATGGTACTCTACTGTCTTGTTAGCTTGTACACTGGAGCAGTCCCAAGAATTCTTGCCTTCACCTGTGCTTGTCTATACTTAAAATCTACCATTCAGCTACATGATTACCGACATAATGGGGGCATCTTTCTGATCAACACACAAGAGCTTCAATTTTTGTGCAGCTTTCTTTGTTCGCTAGGACGTTGATTCAAAGACGCAGAAAGATATCCTGGGCATCACAAATAGCACTCTGATATGTAGAGGCCATTCTGAGAAGCAAAACCTGCAATACACATGGAAGAAAATCAATTTAGTTAAAAGCTACGAACTAAAATTTTAAACTCTTTATGAAGAACAATTCTAGAGCATTGCAGCCACCTTCAAATTTTTCCTGAAATTTCTAAGAATTTAACGGACATAGAGTACACAAGCTACTCACAAAATTCTGACACACCAAAGCAACAAGCAGGTGACCCCAACATCAAACAGCAGCCAGCGGCATGGACTAAGAAAACAACTACAAATCAGCAGCAAACGCCAGTATCGGAGTGAGCAGAACATTAGGAAAATGGGGCACTCCACAACCAGCCACAAAACCTTGAAATTCACTAGCATGACAATCAAGCAGTCGCTGTAGAATTGAGTACAGAAGTTCCAATGCTATTGCAAACAAAGCCGGCACTATAGGTGAGCTTTTTGATATTAGTCTAAGGTGTTATAAATATAATAAACGCCCAAATGCTCTCACTTCTTCAGAAATGCCGCTCTTTATTAACATTGGACGAGCAATAGGAGTTCTAGATTTGAAATAATTCTTATCCCCATTTGAAGTTTGCAATGAGCAAGCAGATAAAACAAAATAAAAAGAAGTTAACAAGTCAATTACATTGATTTGTGACTAAATTTCAAATATTGTTAATGATGCCTTTATTTCCCCTAACTTATTTGTTAGAAAGCACTTCAAATACGATATTCCTTATAGCTGGTAAGATCATTTTATCAATTTTCAAAATGTTCAAAGCCAATCTTTTTTTTTTTTTTTTTTTTTTTGACGCAGCATATTTTTGTTTCTTTAAGTGTAAAAACTTAGTAATTATGATGGACATTCATATTTCACTTACCTAGATGATCCCGAGGAAATATTTAGCATCAGCAGAGTGCTCTTTGAATGTTAGAATCTGCAATAAGAACGCAAGGAAATCGTGCTCAAATCAGAGTATCTTATGCATCTATTCTCAGGAATGCTGGCAGACATTTTGATCGTCAAATAACGAAAATAACCCCATCTTTGTTCAGAAAAGCTTAACCAGTATACTGACCAAGAATTCACATTAATCTATTTCAAGGATACCTGCAGGTCTGTTGAGTGCAAACAATCATATCATTTCATATCAATGTGCCTCTAAACACACGGATGCAATCTAACCAAAATGGCAATACCTTGTGATCTTGAGACATAATGAGAGAATCTGATGATGCAGAGGAAGTTATGTTTGGCTTCATGACAAGCACTTGTTATAATCAACTGAAGCAATCCAAAGCCAGAAATGCCAGTAAGCAGCCACCCAAAGGGACAAGTCCAGCAAAATATTTGAGAGTGAGAAGAAGAAACCACTTTCAAGAAAACAAAACAGCAGACAAGAAAAATTAGTAACAAGGTGCAGCATGTGCACAGCAATCAAATGATATGTGTAGAATTAGTATACAGATGCAAAACCTCTATCACCCTGTGTCCTATGGTGTGCGAGAGAAACTTTGGCATGTGAGATTTACTAGATAGACTATAAAAGCATCTTCCATGAACGTGGCACAGATTGTTAATGTGCAAGATTTAGGCATATAATTAGCCTTCAATTATGTATTTTAGATTATTCCCATTATTCTCTATTATTCTTTTTCCTATTATAAATAGGTTGACCTCTTGATTCTGCTTCCTATTTTTACTAGATTGATATGTATATATATAAGTCATATTCTCTTGTACAAAACACACTACAAAATAAATCAATTAGTATTTCACTTATATGGTATCAGATCTCTGCTCTCTAAGTTTTAGAGCTATCAATTTGTTTGTCTCTTGCTCTCATTCTGTTGCTTATTCCTGTCTCTTGCTCTCATTGTCACAATTGATTTGTGACCCGATTGGTAGCTCTGGTTAGTCAGTTTATTTATTTCTGATCTATCCTCCTTCATCTTGAATTATTCTTTGTTTATGTCTGGTTCTTCCTTTGGGTTTCTTGATATGGACAAATCTGAAAACATATTTATATGTTTTCCATTATTTCTATTTCCTCTTTAATGTTTGCCCCTTCTGGTAGACTCTTCTCTTGCGGAACGAGCAAAGAAGGTGATTCTCACTTGGTTGAGCGGAATGAGACTCAAGAGCTATTAAAAGGACATATTCTGGTTTCAGAAAGCGTTCTCTAGGTGTTGTCCAGTTTGATACAACTAGAAATCGTTTCTTAGCTGCTGGTGATGAGTTTCAAATTAAGTTCTGGGATATGGATAACACCGACCTATTGACAGCTATTGATGCAGATGATGGATTGCCTGTTAGTGTCGCTTGCTCACTAGAATGATAGTTATCAGCAAATGCAGAACTACAATTATAGTTCTGCACCAAATACAGAACTACACATAATTCATGAACTATTTATTACAAGTACTATTATAAAAAAAAAATTCAAATCTCAAGAACTAATATATCAGAACTATCTTGCCAATGGGCCTATTACAATGGTTGAGAGTTTAACGTATCTTGTATTTAGTTCAGACATGCAATCAAAGATAACTCATGCATGAATGTGTACAAATTTAATCATATAAGTTGGGGCAAATTTACTGTTAAATCTATGGACTTTCTATTATGTAGTTTTACATGATGTAGCTCTGCACATTGAAGTTTCCACTCCACTGTGTCGTTATTATACTGTTAACTTGGATACTTTTATGATATATAAACTGCTCGTTAGTTACAAATTAACAAATAGTTCTGTGATTGTACAGAACTAGTATGGCATAGTTCTGCACTACACAACTGGTGTAGTTCTGCACTATACGAGACAGAATAAACAGTGTTAATCGAAATGCAAAAAAAAACAAAAAAGAAAAAATAGACTTTGGTGATTTTAATCTATAAATTTTTTTCCCAACATGTTGCCAACCTAGGTTAGTCGGTCCTATAATAAAAAATAAAAAAATAAAAAAATAAAAACAAAAGATTAATTGTTCGCTCTTGTTCTGACTTTGGTTCCCATGCTCTTTCAGCATTTTTTTACTCTACTTATACATGTTGTAGGGCTTTTGGGCAGAACTACACCGATTTTGTGTAACAGCAGAACTAGAACACCAACTTATGTAGAACTAAACTACAAAAAGTTTTGGTATCTTTATCTTTGGTGCATGAGCATGGAGAACTACAGTAGTTTTGTAGTCATGCACTACACCACTGCGGAACCAAATAAGGGGTTGTTGCCATGTAGTTTTATAGACAAAACTACAGAGCTGATATAGAATTACAGAGGTGCATAACTATGTAACTATAGAACTGTTATAGAATTCGAGAACCGCAGAATTACGTAATTATAGCTGTAAAACTACATAACTACAAAACTATGGAATTATATAATTACAGAATTACGCCGTAAAATTGCAGAACTGAGTATTGTAGAATTTGAGAACTACAAAACTATGTAATTGCAGTTGCAGAACTACCTAACTATAGAACTACACTGTAGAACTATCTAAGGTCTTGCAGAACTATATTGGTATCGTGTTCTTGTGTTTTGGTTAATAGAGTTCTTTACGTAAATAAAGAGTTTTTACATAATTATATTATTGTGAGTTTTAGAATCAACGAAAACTACCTTAACTACATATTACAGAATTATGTTAAGAGGAAAACTCACAGAGGAAAACTACATATCACATAACACATGAGTGAAAAAAATAGAAAGGTAAAGGGTGAAAAAAAAAACCCAAAAAATAGAAGGGTAAGGGTGAAAAAAAAGAACTACATATCACATAACACATAATTAGAAAAATATATATATATATATTATTTCATCTATGTATACTCTTAAAAGGGGCTTGAGGTGTCACGTGAGTGACGACCACTCACGTGACCCTCTCACCCTACTCCCTCTCTGTGTTTTTGTTTCCTCCGTTTTTTTTTTTTTAATTTCCCTTCACTTTCTTCTTTTTTTTTGGTCTTGAATTTTTTTTTATTTTGTTTTTTATTCTTTATTTTATTTTATTTTTTATTCTTTTTATTTTGTTTTCTTTATTCTTTTTATTCTTTTTTTTTATTTTGTTTTTTATTCTTTTGTTTTTTTATGAGTTTGTTTTCTGTGGCTACTATATTGAGCTTTTTTTATTCTTTTATTTTTAATGGTAATGATAAATTGTGGTGAGTTTTGGATAATTAGTAATAATGTAATGACATCTTTGTGTTTTTGTTTCCCTCTTTTTTTTTTTTTTTTAAATTTCCTTTTTCTCTCTTCTTTTTTTTTTGGGTCTTGAACCTTTTTTTATTTTTTTTATTCGTTTTTTTAATTTTGTTTTTTATTCTTTTTTATTTTGTTTTATTTATTCTTTTTATTCTTTTTTTATTTTGTTTTTTTTTCTTGTTTTATTCTTTTTTTTTTTATTAGTTTGTTTTTTGTGGCTACTATATTGAGCTTTTTTCTTTTATTTTTTTTATTCTTTTATTTTTAATGGTAGTGATAAATTGTGGTGAGTTTAGAGTAATTAGTAATAATGTAATGGTAGTAGTAAAAACTAAAAAAATAAAAAAAAGAACAAAAACAAAAGAACAAAAAATAACAAAGGAATAAAAACACAAAAGAATTAAAAAAAACAAAAGAAACAAAAAAAAAAACTCAAAAAATAATCTTTTTATTCTTTTTTATTTTGTTTTTTATTTTTTTGTTTATTTTATTGTTTTGTATGGTAGTGATAAATTATGATGAGCTTAGAGTAATTAGAAATAATATAATAGTAGTGATAAAAATACAAAAGAATAAAAAAGAAAGAAAAAAATAAAAGAATAAAAATACGAAAAAAAAAACAAAAAAAGTCAAAAGAAAAAAAAGGATCAAAATAGGAGGGGGGGTTCCACCGCCGGTGGAACCGCCCCTCTTATGTTGAACTTTTTTTATTTTTTTATTCTTTTTTATTTTTTTTATTATTTTTTATTTTGTTTAATTTATTCTTTTTACTCTTTTTATTATTATTTTTTTATTAGTTTACTATGTTGAGTTTTTTTTTTTATTCTTTTATTTTTAATAGCAATGATAAATTGTGGTGAGTTTAAGATAATTAGTAATAATATAATGGTAGTGGTAAAATTAAAAAAATATAAAAAAGAACAAAAACAAAAGAACAAAAAATAACAAAAGAATAAAAACACAAAAAAAAAATACAAAAAACAAAAGAAAAACCTAAAAAAACAAAAAAAAAAGTTCAACATAAGAGCGGCGGTTTCACCTACTCATCTAAAAAAAGTAATGGTAATAGGAGATCTCTACTTTTGATAATGGAAATCAGTAGTGATATGGAATCAATATTCAATATTCAAAAATAAATATCATAAAATGAATTTGGAGTCTCCACTTAACGGATTCATTTCGTAACATAGTAACTCATGTCAAACAGCTTTCCATGTAGGTGAGTCTAGATGTACAAATCCCCTCTCTCTCTTTGAATCGTGGGATTGGAAGAGAGTTGTAATATCACAAACACACTGAGTATATATTATAGTGTCCAACTCTTTGTCCATTACAAATAGTTACATTTCACCAATATTGTATTAGTACATTTATGATTGCTTTCTTCTATACATATACTAATTATGATTTAAGTATGGAAGAATTTAATTTTTTCATTACTTTATTCTTAATACGCTCTGATTATTATCATTATTGTCATTTTGTTGTTATGAACAAAGAAAAGCCAAAAGTGGGTGATAATTCTATAATTATACTGTCGTTTTGTACTATAGAAGTGGTACAGTTCTGCGCTATAGAACTGGTGCAATTGTGGACTTAAGAAGTGGTGCGGTTTGACAATCAAAGTTTAATCGAGTAAACCAGAACTACAGAACTACGTTCTTTTGTCATACAAGGGTGTTCTTGTCTTGGTTCTGCAAAAGTGACATTGCTCAGAAAAATGATAGTTATGCCATACAAAAACATCACTCTATCTCTTAGAATGATTAAATTTTTAATAACAATTTTTCAAAAACATCTATAAAATTTTATCAAAAATATCAAAAAATATAAATAAAATTATTTTTTAAATTTTTCAAAAAAGATTGCTTCTTAAAGATATTAATTTCTTAAAATTATTGTTTATAAACACTTTTTTAAACTATGATTGAACAAAAAAAAAAAATTCTCTTTAGTCAACTAGAGACCTTAGTCAACAAAGGAATGTCTTAATCGACTAAAGGCATCCTTTAGTCAACTAAAGGGCAATTGTTTTTTTTTTTTTCTCAATTGTATTTTAAAAAATGGTTTTCTAAAAAATAGTTTTAAAAAATTAATGTTTTTATGAAACATTATTTTTAAGAAAATTTAAAAAATATTTTAAAAACATTTTTGTCTAGATAGGATTTGGGTTGTGTTAAAAAACAATATTTTTAATATTTTTTGTATAATTTTTTGGGTATTATAATATTAAAACTATCTTTTCAAAACATGTAAAATGTTTTATTGAAAACATCAAAAGTATAGATAGAAATGTTTTTGAATATTTTTTTTTATTTTCTGAAAATTAATATTTCTTAAACATATTAATTTTTTAAAACTATTTTTTAAAAAAGATTTATGATAGTCCTTTTTAAAATATTGTTGAAAGAAAAACAAAGAAAAAAAAGATACAAAAAACATCACACATGTTTATTTTAAAAAAAAAAATCATTTAAGAAAGATTTTTATTTATATTTTTTCATATTATTACAAAAATATAACTATAATTTTTGTAGAATTTCTATCGTTTAATAATGTAGAAAAAAAAATTTTTCTTTTGTTTTTTTTTTTAATTCTTTAGCATTTTTATTTTTTTTATTATTTTTGTTCTTTTGTTTTGTTCTTCCTTTTTTATTCTTTTGTATTTTTACCACTATCATTATACTATTACTAATTACTCTAAACTCATCACAATTTACCACTATCATACAAAACAATACAAAAAAAAAAAAAACAAAAGAATAAATAAAAAAAAAACAAAATAAAAAAATAAAAGGATTTTTTTTTTGTTTTTTGTTTTTGGTTTTTTGGGGGGTTTTTTTGTTTCTTTTTTTTTTTTAATTCTTTTGTGTTTTTATTCCTTTGATTTTTTTGTTCTTTTGTTTTTGTTCTTTTTTTATTCTTTTTAGTTTTTACCACTACCATTACATTATTACTATTTATTCTAAACTCGATATAATTTAACTTAAAAATAAAAGAATAAAAAAACAAAAAAATAAAAAAAAGCTCAACATAATAAACTAATAAGAAAACAAAATAATAAAAAACAAAATAAAAAAAGAATAAAAAGAATAAAGAAAACAAAATAAAAAAAAAGTTCAAGACCAAAAAAAAGAAGAGAGGGAAGGGAAAAAAAAAAAAAAAAAAGCACGAAAACAAAAACAGGGAGAGGGAGTGGGGTGAGAGGGTCACGTGAGTGGTCGTCACGCACGTGACATCTCAAGCCCTTTTTTTTTATTCTTTTGTTTTGTTCTTCATTTTTTATTTTTTTTGTATTTTTACCACTATTATTATATTGTTACTAATTACTCTAAACTCATTACAATTTATCGTTACCATACAAAACAATAGAAAAAAATAATAAAAAAAATAATAAAAAAAAAATCAAAAGATTTTTTTTTGGTTTTTTTGGGGGGTTTTTTTTGTTTCTTATTTTTTTTTAATTCTTTTTGTGTTTTTATTCTTTCATTATTTTTTGTTCTTTTGTTTTTCTCATTTTTTTATTCTTTTTACTTTTTACCACTACCATTACATTATTATTAATTATCCTAAACTCAACACAATTTATCTTAAAAATAAAAGAATAAAAAAAAGAAAAAAAACTCAACATAGTAAACTAATAAAGAAACAAAAGAATAAAAAATAAAATAAAAAAGAATAAAGAAAACAAAATAAAAAAGAACAAAAAATAAGATAAAAAAAGAATAAAAAAAAGAAAATAAAAAAAAAAATTCAAGATAGGAGGGATGGTTCTACTGGAGGTGGAACCCCCTCCTATGTTGATTTTTTTTTGTTCTTTTTTTGATTTTTTAATTCTTTTATTTTTTTATTTTTTTGTTTTGTCCTTCATTTTTTATTTCTTTGTATTTTTATAACTATCATTATATTATTACTAATTACTTTAAACTCATTACAATTTACCACTACCATACAAAATAATAAAAAAATAAAAAAAATAAAAAACAAAATAAAAAGAATAGAAAGTTTTTTTTTTGTTTTTTTGGGTTTTTTTGCTTTTTTTTTTAATTTTTTTGTTGTTTTTCTTCTTTTTTAATTATTTTTAGATTTTACCATTACCATTACATTATTACTAATTAGTCTAAACTCACCACAATTAATCTTAAACATAAAAGAATAAAAAAACAAAACAATAACAAAAAAGCTCAACATAGTACACTAATAAAAAAACAAAAGAATAAAAAACAAAATAAAAAAGAATAAAAAGAATAAAGAAAACAAAATAAAAAAGAATAAAAAATAAAAAAACAAAATAAAAAAATTCAACATAGAAGGGGCGGTTCCACCGGTGGAACCGCCCTCCTATGTTGATTTGTTTTTTGTTTTTTGTTTCTTTTAATTCTTTCGTATTTTCATTTTTTTGTTTTTTTTTTGTTCTTTTATTTTGTTCTTCATTTTTTATTTTTATATTTTTATTACTATCATTATATTATTACTAATTAATCTAAATTTATCACTACCATACAAAACAATAAAAAAAAAACAAAATAAAAAAGAATAAAAAGATTTTTTTTGTTTTTTTGTTTTTTTGGGTTTTTGTTGATTTTTTAATTCTTTTGTGTTTTTATTCTTTTGTTTTTTTTTTGTTTTCTTGTTTTTGTTTTTTTCTTATTTTTTTAGTTTTTACCACTATCATTACATTATTACTAATTATCCTAAACTCACCATAATTTATCACTACTATTAAAAATAAAAGAGTAAAAAAAAAGCTCAATATATTAGCCACAAAAAACAAACTAATAAAAAAACAAACGAAAAAAAATAAAAAACAAAATTAAAAAAGAATAAAAAGAATAAAAAACAAAATAAAAAAGAAGAATAAAAAAACAAAATACAAAAAAAAAAAGTTCAAGACCAAAAAAAAAGAAGAGAGGGAAGGGAAATTAAAAAAAAAAAAAAAAAACAAACACAAAAACAGAGAGAGGGAGTGGGAGTGGGGTGAGAGGGTCACACGAGTGGCTGTCACGACGCCTCAAGTCCCTTTTAAGGGTATACATAGATAAATATATAAAATTAGAATAAATTCGAGATACGTAGTTAGCTTGATTTTCCCTGTATTCTAGTAATGCTTTTCAAGCAAACATGACCAATGGCTTCGCTGCGGCAGATAGTGAAAGGAAGGACCTTTTGCTGCTTCTTGAAGGCTCTCAGGTAACATTTTATATAAAATTTTGGAGGATGTAATCTCTGTTTAACCATGTGAAAATGATTAAACTTTAGGAGGTTGCAAAAAAGGCTCAAGAACAGGTTTTTGGCCATTTGAGAAGTAAAGAAGATCTAGCTAAATCTAAGTATCTTCAATTTTTTTTTTTTAAATTTAAATTTTGGAATTCTTGGTCCTTTATACTTTTAGTTTCTAATGCCATAATTTTGTAGTCTTTTTTTTTTTTTTGTGCTGAGATCCTGAACCACCTTCAGTGAACAGACTAATCCGGATTCGAGCTGGGTAGGTCTCGTAGGGCGGTCAAACTCTCCCTCAAGAGTTTTAAAACAGTTGCATTCTCAGGGTCTCGAACTCGAGACCATTAATTAAGCTGAAAGAGTCTCCTACCAACTCATCCACGTCCTCTTGGGTATAATTTTGTAGTCTCTAAGTAGAATGTGATGATACTATGTTTGCAAAATCAGTACCATGTCATATTTAGGCCTGTAAGATGTTTCAACTAACCACATGAGTCGCTGCTTGTTTGTTTTTGTGAAGACAAATTGACTACTTTCAAAAAAAAAGAAAAATTACCTAATGAGTCACTACTTGAAAAACAAATTATAAATCTTAATCCTCATTAAATATTAAATATTGATAATATTATTATCATAACATGAAACCGATAAACAAATTATAAGTCACTAAAATATATAAAAAATGACGAGTTTTGATAATTGAAGACAAATCATAGAATGAAACAAAAAATCATATTACAAGTCTCTAACTATAGTACAAGATACAATTCTATATTATCAAATTTACATTAAAAAATTTTTCAACATTTCATAGGCATCATCACCATTCTACAACAATAACAAATTGAAACTTAATTTTAAAATTTGGGATCAATTTTCTTAGAGATATATAAGATGATTAGAATATATATTATATATAATATTAAAAAAATATATAAATACATTTTAATAATAAAATATTAAATTGAGTAATGAGTCGAGTCAATTTTTTATGAGTTAAATTCAAATGCAAAATGACCCAATTATTAAAAAAAAAACGCCTCTCACGTCTTTCGAAAAAATAACTCCGTCGGATCGGCTCCAACACCTTGATACTTAAAGTATTTATATATATGGACAAATATTGTGCATACAATAAAATTATAGTATTTTTAACATTATATATTTTAAAAAATTTTAATATTTTGAGTATAATTGAAAAATTTTATAACAAAATTCTCATTTTATAATGAAATTATCATTTTATAATAACATACGTTTAATTTTAAAAAACAGAAAAATAATAAAAAAGAAAAAAAAAAGCCTCGGTCGCTCTTTTAGTCGGCTAAAGACATATATGCGTTTAATTAAAAAAAAAGTAAAGAAAAAGAACAAAAATAATTACAAACAAAAAGAAAAAAAACCTTACATTTAATTAAAAAAAAGTAAAGAAGAAAAAACAAAAAATAATTAAAAATGGGAAAAAAAACCTTGGTAGTTCTACAGAACCAAGCAGAACTGTAGTTCTTGCAAAACAGGTTCTGCAGTTTTGCAATCCTGCAGAACCGGTACTGCAGCCCTGTAGCTTTGCAGAACCCCATTCTATAGAACAGAACTATAGTTCTGGAGGACTGCAGAACGGGTTCTGCAGCCTTACAAGTTCTGTAGAACCCATTATGCAGAACAGAACTACAGCTATACAGGACTTCAGAATCTCTAGAACCCATTCTGCAGTCCTGCAGAACTGCAGTTCTGCCCGGTTCTGCAGAACTACCATATCCAACTCTAGCAGCCCACCACGGAGGGGAACCCCACCCCCCCCCCCCACCTTTTCCCCTTTTAGGGGATAAGGTGTCAACCAAATTGATCAAACAAATAACTTATTCTATTGTATCTTTTGTAAATTGTTCATGTTTGCGTTGATACGAAAATGGAATATACTCCTAGGATATTACACAAGCTTTGGTTACAATAATCCTCATGTAGGAAGTTCTCTTTGTAGCATCTCTTCTAATTCCCTTTAACCTTGTAGAAGTTTCTCATAACCTTAAAATTTAACATTTTTTTTTTTTGTTTCTTTTGTTTAAAGATACTATGTAGAGTTTGTGATGACATCACTTTGGTAGCAACTTGATCATGATCTATATTCATCCTGCCAATAATAATTTTAGAGGGAAAAAAATCCTTTCTTTTGATATACAATGTTGCTTTTGTTGGGTATTTTTGTTTTTGTTATGTTGCACGTCTTCTATAGTTCTGACACAATAAATGTGCTTTTCTCGGTGGCAGGCAGTGTTTTGAAACCGATCGGAATACAAATTGATTGTGTCAAAGAATCAATGAGTCATTGGGTTAATCTGATCAGACTGGATCAAAAACCTGGATGACGTCATCATGAAATAATAAATAAATATAAAATTATATGATATTTACATAACTCCTACATGTGGCATGGTGAAAAAGACTGTTAATATATTCATTCTGGTTGAGAGTTCGAACATGGATAAACATAATTTTTTCACTTTTATTTTGTATTTTAAAAAATCCAAATTGGACTAGGCCGGTTCAATCCCGGTTCAGCCGGTCCAATCGAAGTTTTGATTGGTTTTTTCTGAGTCCGATTTTATGGGAAAACCCGAATCGACTACTGGTCTGGTTCTCTATCGAACCGGTCCGACCGACCTGTCCGGTTTTCAAAACATTGGTGGCGGGATGCTCCTGTACAACCAAATTTGGTAATTGTTTATTTTGAAGACAATAACTCAATGGGTCCTCACTCTTTTGGCTGAGACCCTCATGTACCGCTCCCTGAATATATGTTGAGAACGTGAGAAAAATAACATTGCATCTCAAGGTACCTTTCTCATATCTTAACGGTACTTCTTTCATCAGAGAGAGAGTCTCACAGAGTTATTCTAGATAGTTGGTCTTCTTTCAAAGACCCCTTTCAGTTAAGTCAAGAGGTTTCATTAAAAGGTTCCAAGATGGTCATGGCAAGTGCCTTCACTAACATTGTATTGTGCTTGCATTTGTTTCTTCAAGAAAGTTTGATCCATCAATGTAAAATATAATATAGAAGGGAGAGAATATTAAAAAAAAAATAGAAATTGCAAAATCTTTGGTCCCTGTCCATCTTCCATTATAAAAAAGCAGTCAAATGATTGAGACATAAAATGAAAGAACAGTAATCTTGGCATCTAGGACAGCAGAAAATCACTTCAAGGATGTGGAAATGCTTTAAACTATTCATTATAATTGCACCTTGAATTCACTTTGACTTATGTTTCTGTCATGGGGCCACCATTGAGGTCAACTTGGTGTTGTATTTCTGAAACTAAAATTGTTCTGATGTACTATCTAACACAAATTATTTGAAAACCAGATTCTTTCAGATACAATACAAATCATATTTCTCAGTTGTCCTCCTGTCAATGAACACAAAATCCACCAAACGGCGAGATGCTAATGTTGATCAAGTTGTTCGTCCACCAGAGTGTGCTGTGGAAATGGAGGATGCATTTGGCTCTTCAACTAATTCTTCTTCTTCACCTCAAGTGAGTTTGGCACCTATACTTGTCAAAAGTTTATTTTGTTTGGGTTTCAAGAGATGAGATTGTTTTCAGAAATCCATTTTCATTAAACCTCAATTTTTACAACTTATTATCTTATTTTTCTCCTTTGACTTATGTTGTTGAAGATCTAAAGTTGGAATGGTAGTGGGTTTTGTAATATTGGCAAGGACGGTTCAATCTAATTTTTGTTTTTTATTACATACCTTTTATTTTTCATTTTTCTTTTTAAGTTTTTTTTTTTCTTTTTTCTCCCTTTTGTGGTTGTACATCTTCATATTTGAAATCATATTAGAATGCAAAAAGTTCCATATTTCTAAGCATGCATATTACAATACTATTGCAAGATATCAGAGATCTCGGAAGTTCCAAATAAATATAACTGATCTTAGCATGCATATTACATTACTACAAATGCCTATTCACAAATAAATCCATTCAAGCTATGATTTTTTTTTTTTTTTGATATCTTGCAATAGTTCTTATATTAGAACTATTTTGCAATTACTATGAAATTTTTATTAGTAGAACTATTATAGTTCTTGATATTATTATTTATTTGTAGAATTATCTTGCATGTATATATGCTCAGAAAAAATTTTGTGGTAGGACTTTTATGCAAGATAGATTTACAGAACCACTATCAAGCAGTAAAAAAAAAAAATTAACAAATGCACATTCACAAATAATTCATGAATCATTTACAACAAGTACTACTATTAAAAAAAAAAAATCTAAACTATGAAAAATCTCAAGAACTACTATATCATAACTATATTGCAAGATAGTTATCATCCTAAGATTTAAGTTCTTATAACGTGCATTTATAAGATATCAGAACAATTAGAAAAAATTAAAAGTCTATGTATCTAAATATAAAAAAATTACTATATACTCCGAAAAACAAAATCTACTAAAAAGTTTTTTTAATTGATACAAATATAATTTAATTGACTAAAACTGTTTTAATCAACTAAAAGATTCTTTAGTCGATCAAAAAACAAAAGTCCTTTGTTGACTAAGAATGAAATTCTTAGTCCACTAAGACTATTGCTGGTCGGCCTCAATCTATACTATAATAACAACATTCTCTGACTCAATGCTTACTCAAACCCAAACTTAATTTTGATAATAATCCAAATTAAAACATAATATAAAAAAAAAAAATTCTCAATTCAAATTATTTATGAGGCAAATCTCTTCATTTTTTCTCTCAAACTTAATATTTTACGTGTAACACGCGATATTATTCTCCTAGATCCTTATATCATTTCACATCAATCTAGCTCCGACACTGGCAAAAGGATCAACCACGACACTTTTAGAAATCTTAGAACTCCTCTGTGGCATTTTAAACTCTAAAAACTAATTCGGAAAATTGAGTCAGGACCGGACGTCAAATTAACCCTTTTCTCTTTGCCCAAAAACATGTAATTTTGACTCTTCAAAAATTTTTAATTTCGTCGCTAAATGGCTCTTGTCAATTTTTTTTTTTTTTAATTTCAAATTCCAAATTTGTTTTCCTATAAAATCGGATTTCTTTTTTTTTCTTTTGGGCAAAAAGAAGAGGGCTAAAATGGTGATGTTAATGGGCACAGTTCGGCCACTTCCTTCTTCTCTCATCAGTTTTGCCCAATTTAATCTCAGAAGAAATTCAGTTTCTCTTTCCAATTTTTCATATATCTCCATTTCCAGATATGGGTCTTCTTCGATCAGACGTATTTTCAACGCTTCTCTTCATTCAAGTACCTTCTCTCTCTCTCTCTCTCGAATTTTCATTGAGTGATTTTCTCGTATTGTTGTAATGGACTGCTGATTTCATGATGTGGGTTTCATTTATTTTCTTGCTTTTGATTCCTCTGGACCTCAATTTTCGTGTGATGGGATTGTGACTGGTGTTTGTTTGTTTGAATGGAAGACTAGGATTTACTTTTTCTTTTTTGATTTTGTTTCCTCCATACACTTGACGCCAAAAGTGGTTATTTTTTACACTTCTGATTGACCATGAATTCTGTTTTTGCGGGTTTCAAGCTTTTCTTGCTTTAGATTCATCGTTACTAATACTTGTGTCTTCTGCGGTTGTGAGTAATGTTCGTTTATTTGGATAGAATTTAGGGTTTTTCATTTCTTAAATATTATAGATTTATGGAGTGCATTGATTATTCTGCACTGTTTAACTGGTTTGTGACATGGCTTTGGCAATATTATGATGTGGGTTGTGGACTGGGGAATGCTTTGAAAGATGTACATTGTGTTAACATAACCCTGTCCATTTGTGTTTTATTGCCCAGGAAAGAGTTGGAGGAAATTGGAGGAAACGCGTTTAATTTTTATTGAAAATTTTTAATACATGCCAAATTTACTTTTTCCACTCTACTTCCCCTTCCATTCCCTCCCGTTTGTGAACCCTCCTCTCCGTGCTTTGTTTATTCCTTTTCCTCCTTTAATATTTTAAGAAGAAAATTTGAATAGTTGACGATGGGGGCAAACTTTTGTTTTCGAAACGGAAAGTGGGTTCATAGTAATTGGCAAAACAATCAAAGTGGCACTCATTTATGACACTGATACAAGTGGGAATTAAATAGGGAGGAACGCAATTTTGAGAAGATAGAGGCATGCGGCTCCTTTTTCTTTTTTCTTTTTTGGTTTTCTTCTCATTTTTCTAATATGATGCTTTCTTCTGCTCTTGGTCCAACTCAGAAATGTTATGGAGGGTGTTGTTGTGCACATTGCAAAGTAATTGACTAGCACCATGCAAAATTGTTTAGTACTTTTGTGATATATATCTACCTTCCTAAAGGGGTCAGTTCTCCTTAGACGTGCTGAAATTTCCAATCTGAATGGGTTGCAGATTCTGCTGGAAATGATATTGCGGTACAATTACCTGCAGAGCAATCTGAAATTATTTTTGTTGGTACCGGAACGAGTGAAGGCATCCCCCGTGTGAGCTGCTTGACTAATCCCCAGAAGACATGTCCGGTCTGTTAGTCCTTTTCGGTTGCTTTTGTTTATTTAAGATTATTTCTAGTTATAAACAAAGTTAATGGAGTTGCAACTGGCATATGCAGGTGTGCTTAAAAGCTGTAGAACTGGGTAATAAGAACAGAAGAATGAACACAAGCATTCTTATCCGCTATCCTCGGCCATCTGGAAGATGTAACATCCTTATAGATGCTGGAAAGTATGTAGAAGCTACTGCATATCTGTGTGTGCTACTTTTTAGTTTGACATCTATTTCTATACCTTACGCATATTTATTCCTCGGTTTTGTTTTGCAAATGTTGTTGTCACTGTGTTTGGCAGATTAATCTTGCAATTCATGTTTCATTTTATTTTTGCTTTTCGTTTTTTCCTTATCACTATGATCTTTTCTTCTTCAAAACATCTTCCCAATAAAAGGAGTTAGAAGTTACTAGATCCTTTAATGGTGACATGGAAGCTGGAGTTGAATATGCTATGCCATCTTCATCTACTCTAATGAATTACATCTCCGTTCGTAAAGGCCCAAAATAAGAACTTTGTTTCATGAAGTCATTTTGCCATTAAATATGTTGGATCTTTCATAATGCAGTACCACTAGATGCAGCTGCAACATAATATAAGGGAGGCATTTTCATATGTTGACAATGAAAAGAATGGTTTTCTAGCGCACAATACTGGTCTACGAGGCTTTGGCAAGCTAACACAAATTGCAAAATTTCCTAGTTTTTTCAATAAAGAACAGAAGAGGGATTTGAGGAGTGGAATAAAGCCAGACAAAAGAAAATCAAGATGGCTCTATTTCTAGGGAAAAAATATTGTAAACAACCTTTCTTCTGTGTACTCTTCCATACCTCCTAATCATCATACTTCCCCTCACGCTCACACCAAGAAAGAAATAAAAAAAAGGCTACATGATTCCTCCTTGGCTTGTAGCAGTGGGCAAATGTTGGAGACATGGATTAGTAGCTCTTACAACGAGAGTTTGTTGCATCATGGATAATGCATCTCATTTATCAATTATCTAATTATATCTGGCATGATTTGTACCGTCCTTGGGAATGTTTCAGATTTCTCTTGCTTGTAGTTCTTACTAAGTGCTACACAACATGCTACAAAAGATTTATTTGCAGTTAGCAATCTGTGTCTTTATAAATATTAATTGAGCCTTTCCTATTTTCTGCTGGCCTGGTGTAGGTTTTTCTATCAGAGTGCTCTCCGTTGGTTTCCTACTTATGGGTGAGGATATATCTGATGATTTTCATACTTGATTTTTAAAATATCAAAGATTCTTTGCCATGTTGATGAGTGGCGGAGAAAATACTTGAACAAGTTGCTAGAATGTAGAAAATAGGTTTGGTATTATTAATTTCTTAATACATCAAATGCATTGTTCTTTCCATGGGACAATGCCTTTATCACGAGGTCTGGATAAAGGCAAGCATCTTACTTACATCAGACATTGAACAATGAGAAGTCACAGAATCATATTACAAAAGAACTCTTGACATCTTTCTTACAATGATTGTTTGACAGTGATGGTCAAGTATTTGTTGAATACTATCATCTCAACTTAAGGGCTTCTCTAAGGAGTATGGGCTTCTCTAAGTACTATCATCTTCTGTTTAAAGCATCAAAGCCTTTCTAGGATGATCTTGAACAAGATTTCAAGGTGTCGAAAATAGTCAAAGGGTTGAAATAAGATGTCTTGTTCTTTTGAAGATTTTCTAATGTTAACTATGCCTAGTTTTCATTCATTTTCCTTGTGTAACTAGTTCTGTTTCTGTCAGGATAAGAGCACTTGATGCGGTTATTATTACTCATTCTCATGCTGATGCTATTGGAGGTCTCTGGCATGACACTTTCTAATGCTGATATCATGATAAATAACTAGGACAGAATTAAATCTTCTTCCTCTTGAAACTTGCATGATCTAATGTGAAGTTTATTTTGTTCAGGTCTTGACGACCTTCGTGATTGGACAAACAATGTGCAGCCTAGCATTCCAATTTATGTGGCAAAGCGTGATTTTGAGGTCCATATAGATTCTGCCTTTTTATTGCTCTTGCTGCATTTGCCATACTTTTTAATTGCTATTCTTATGTTCACATGGTTGATCAGTAATCCACTAAAGCTTCTGGGCCTACCAAGTAAAAGGTCTTGGCATAAGCTGACTTTCAAATATATTTCGTGTCACATGCCAAGAGATGCAATTTGGCACTAGAAATCCATTATTGAACTTCAGACTTGGCTGTGTACTGGGTTTAAATAGCCTAGTGATTGCTTGGGCTATACCTTAGGTTGTCTTAATATTTTTCCAGATTCCATATGCTGTCTCTTGCTGTATGATGCTAGCCTTTCTTGTGTACTGTTATCACAATCCTTCATACTTGTCATGTATCCAGAAAAAATGTTTCTTTTTTTCGGAGCATGCATTTAACTGGGATATGTATACTCTCAGTTTGTCATTCTGGTAAGTAGTTATGCTTGGATTTTCTTAGAAAAGAGCATCATGTCAGTATTTCAAAGTTGTTTGAATCTGTATAATAAATGGAAAAGGAGAATGAGCTTCATAAGATAAATTATGCACAAGGTGACTCCAACACTTGTTACCTACTCATACTAACTTTTACCTTTCTTGTAAATTAGATGGAGATAAAAGTGAAAAATGGTAAAACTGAATAGGGGCTTATGGCCTCATAAATTATTTGTTAAAACAACCATAAAAGAAAATGAATGAAGAAAGAAATATGCGCCCAGTATTGTTGGCTGGACAAAAATCAACATAAAAGGAAGTGGTAGCATTCCATCATAATGGTGAGTCCTGTCACTGCAAGTGCTACTCCCTACTGTACTATGGATAAGCATCTACAATGTATATACAAGAGCATGTTTTTTATCTTCAATTTGTCTGGTTAGAACCTCATGAGCTATGGATGCATATATGAAGGCTGTGCATTCCCATACATGGTCATTTCAAGATCCCCGCAAGTTGCATGTTAATGAATATTTTTGACTTTGAATCGTGCAAGTACATGCATTTTTTTTTTTTTTTTTTTTTTTTTTGGGTTCATCTTGATTAGATTCACTTGGTAACAAGTAAGATCAATTATGACAAAAAATAAGTGAAACTGTATTACTGTAAAACAGGAGTGAAACTGTATTACTGTAAAACAGGACAACCTTACTTTATCCACCTTCTATTAAAATAGATAATAAGTTACATCTTTAAATGTCCAAACATGTGCCAGCAAGTGCTAACATGGGCACTGTCTTCATATTACTGGAAATGTTGATTTAACAACATTTGCTATCCAGCATTTCAGGTATATAAATTAATAAATAATGAAGTTTCACTGTCTCCCGTTGGTTGATATTGTAATTTTCTTGCCTAGTAGTTTGTGCTTGTTGTTTAATTAGTGACACAAACTTTAGAGGCCATGTCTTATGTTATATCTTAAACATGGAACACTTGCATCATATTTGTTAATCTAATTGGGTCTATTATCTGATTGTATGCTAATATTTGAATTAATTTTCAGGTCATGAAGAAGACTCACTACTATTTAGTGGATACAAGTGTGATTATACCTGGTGCTGCAGTCTCTGAGTTGCAATTTAACATCATACAGGAGGAGCCATTTATAATACATGATCTGAAAGTGAGTCCTATTTTTTTATTATTTTATTTTATTTTATTTTTTTTTAATTGAGCATATAACTATTGATATATTGCCCTGCCAACTCCGTGGTTCTACTTCATTTGAATAAACTAAATGCTAATCTGGTAGTTTTAGGTTGAGTGTTAAGAACTAATTCTGGCTTGACTGGCTACAATAACCTGCTGGGTTTCCATGATTATATTTGATTGGTGAATGATGACAAACCTTTGTCTAAGTACCGAAGGTGCAATATTACTTCTGCATATGCTGGACAGACTTGACTTGCCACCCTCATAGCTATTGTTGTGACAACCTTCTGCAATGTTCATGTGGATGAACCACTTGACTGGGTGACTTTTCCCAGCATTTTTGAAATAAACCTGATCATTTAGGGGTGTCTTGGTCTTTTAAAAAAAAACACTGAGATCGGATTAACCAATGATATATCCTCAACATTACCAAAGCAATTTAATACCATATAGTAAAGATGCCCAGGGCCCCAGTTTGGATAAATTGTTCTTGCATCTGGATTCTTTGTTGAGTTGTGTTGTTGAAAGTTTGTTCATTATATACTGAGTAAATAGAGTCCCTTCTTGTCTCTGATAGTTGTTTCTTTCATATCTTCTGACAACTTGCTCCAGATTACTCCCTTACCTGTTTGGCATGGTCGTGGTTATCGGTCCCTTGGTTTTCGTTTTGGGAATATATGCTACATCAGGTAATGCCTCTGGATTTGATAGATTTTCTGCAAATTGTAATGCTTGAGCCTCTACTTGGTTCCAATCCTAAATTTTGCTCCTTACCTTCCTAGTGATGTTAGTGAAATACCTGAGGAAACATACCCACTTCTTATGGATTGTGAACTCCTTATTCTGGTTCGTGCTCTCTTTCTTCCTTATTTTTTCATGCCTTAGCTTATGTAGTCAAGCCATATGAATTCACTTGATTGTCTTGTATTGTGGCTTATTCATTAAACATTCTCCTTAGGATGCTCTGAGGCCAGACAGATCATCTTCAACTCACTTTGGACTTCCAAGGGTAAAGACTTTCTGGTTTCTGGTGATAGTTGTCACACATAAATTTTACAAATTTTCTCTTCTCTTGCTTTCCAGGCTTTGGAGGAAGTTCGGAAAATTCGACCAAAGAGAACACTTTTCACTGGTACCTTTTAGGCCTTATCATTGCAGCATTTCCTTTTGGTTTCATTAGCAATTTTCTTCCTAAATTAGTAGTTAACTAAGATCGGGCATTATGCACCTGACCTACATTGAAGAAATTGCCAATTTTCCTCAAGCTGGGTTATGCATTATATGTTACTGTTCTTAATACTGATGGTACATCTTTTAAGTAGTTTCTTGACTTCAGAAGCTGAAAGGCATAACGATGCAAATTGTTACATTAGCTTCGTACTGTTAGTGTACCTCATGAGCTGAACAGAAAAGATTTAATGCTTTCTAGTAGAGGCAGTATATATCCTAGGCAGCATCACCATTTTTAAAATACTGCTCCTTCAGAAACTCCAACAGAGACTTCTATCTGTCCACCATTTGTATTTCCAGTCTGCCACGTATCACCATCACTGCTATCATGACCACCAAATTACATCATCTTTGCACCATCAAAAGCTCCACTTTCTTAGTTTGTAGCACCGATCGGAACATTTCCACCCTGTAGTGCAGTCGGTACCTCATTTTTCTTAGTGGTATATGCTTTGGTTTTCTTGAAAGAGTTTGACCAAATTTGGGCATGGGATAGTTGTTTTTAGAATATTTGGTGTTGATCATGACCAGTAGACTTTCTGCATGAATAAGCATCAATTTTTTTTCAAACTAACACATATTGCTTTTCCATTTTCTTCATTTCTACCTTTTGATTATCTTTTTCATGCTTGTGAAGGTATGATGCATTTAATGGATCATGAAAAAGTGAATGAAGATCTCATAAAGCTAAGAGAGACAGAAGGTCTGGATGTGCAGTTGAGTTATGACGGACTCCGTATGCCAATAGCACTTTAGCTCTAGCTGCCTTTCTCTCTAGGTCTCCTTTCTTTAGACATTTTATGTTCTGGGGCCAGATTTTGCACCCTTCAATTCTTTTGTGAAGTCTTCACATGAATGAGTTGAAGATTTCCCTTAGATTATATTCCCGCTTTTTGTTAATTGGGCCCCCCCGGGGGGGGGGGGGTTGTTTATCATAATCCAATTTCTATTTTTCTTCTCTTCCCATGGAAACCCAAATTTCAATGTAGACTGCTAAGGCAAATTTGTATGAAGATGTGGAACACATGAAGGCTATGGTGTCTATGAATAAATCACATGAGCATTGTTCATCTGTCTCCCATTATTTTATGTCAACCCTTGTCTGAGGACCCTACATGTAAGAAGAAGGGCCCTAACATAAAGCTGTTTATTAGAAGAGGGAGGCTTAAGGCACACATGCTAGCGTGTGCCAAAAGAAAAAGCTCTTATCTTTGTTGTTAGGGCATCCCTCTTGCTTTCTCGACGACGGCTAGGAGGCAAAGAATTGGCCAACGGTGGTAATCACCGTTTATGAGCAGGTGAATCTGGCAACAAATCAAGGGGTGCTGAGATAAGTTTGAATTGTTATCATTTTCAGTCAATTTTGTTTCTAGGGTTAGTTTATGATTAAGAGTCTTTTTTCCCCCCTTGAAGTTGCTCGAGATCATGTTTCTCTAGACTGAATTTACAATTCTCTGTAAGCAGGTGTTACGTCTATAATTTTCAAATATCCTGTGTAAATCTGAAAAATAGCAGTTGGGTTTTCACCATTTTTCAAATATTTTAATTTTATAATACATTCCTATGTCAAGACTGAAATCATGTTGTATGATTTAATTCCTTGTGATCCATGTTAAATCTTGGGTACCAAGCAAGCCATGGGTCTTTTGTTCCTTCAATGAATGATTGAGAAATTTGACTTTCTATCTTCCAAGTGATGATCTTTTCCATGAATGCCTTTTTCACAATCAGTGCTCATGAAAGTTGAGATGGTCCCCTGCAAGCAAGTCTTCCATATTTAAGGAAATGCATCGGTTAATGATTAAGCCACAGAGATCAAGTATTGCAGAGTTTTGAATACCAACTACGTTTATATCTAATGTTAGGATATTAAATTCTCTTAACTAAGATTTCAAGTTTGAATTTTGATAATAAAAAAATCAATACCGAGAGAGTCAATTCCTAAATTAGATTTTACTACTATTCTGTCTGAATTATTCGAATTTTTGAATATCTATAATCAAGTATATAAAAAAAAAAATTTCAAGATTGGTTAATCATGTTAAGCTATTAATATGTAATGATCACAACCTTTCATGATCCTATGGTTTCAAACTTTTGTTAATTTTTTGTACTCAGTATTACTCGAAATAAACTCGTTAATTATAGAAGTGGAATAAAAAAATAAAAAACTCAAAATTTTAATTTTTATGGTCTTTTTTTTGAAGAATTTTATTTTTTATTATTTAAAAAATTTCATATTTTTATCTATAATAAAATTCTCATAGTTTAGTTCTTATTCTTGTTTCATTCCCCATGCTAATTGGATAGAAAAAGAAATTGGCTAATCTTATTGCCATACTCCGTGAGGCTTGGCCTGGTCCCCGTGGGAATAGGGCAAGGTTTACTTTGACTTTTCCTAGTCTTTTAACTTTTCTCTTTAGGTAGTCTGAACAGTGTGATTCAGTGGTGGGGTCTACACCAAAAGATCCGTAAGGAATAGGGGAGAAGAAAAGCAGAGAAGATCACAGATGTCAAAAAGGAATTCTCTCTCTCTCTCTCTCTCTCTCTTCCCTGACAACAAAATCAAAGAAAGAACCTTATTTTTTGACCCCCAATAATCTCTCTTTGTTACAAACCCATCACTCATGGCTCTTAAAATTAAAATTAATTAATAAAATATATTCTTCCTATTATTATTATTTTAATAAAAATTCTTTTAAAGTGAATTTAGTCGGTTCTGAATATTGATATCTATTAAATAAAATTTTATATTCAAGTTTTATATAAGAAAAAAATCAGATGTTAAAAAAATTTTGTCTCTTAAAGAGTCTAATCTGAATCGAATTAGATTTAATATAACCTAATATGATTATCAGACGTCGACGATTTAAAAAAAAAATATTAAGGAATTATAAAATATTTTTCTTAATTTGATTGAACAGGTTAGTAATATAATTTTTTTAATTAAATATAATATAAAAATATTAAAATTTAATGATAATTAAATGTTTTTATTACTATTCTTACTATTATTTTGTGTGATTTTTTTCACCCAGAGAGAGAGAGAGAGAGCGATGATGCATTCTTTTTCAGGCTTTCCCTGCGTTGCATGTACTCTCCTCTCGCCTTCTCAGTCTCTTAGTTGGTCAATCCAACCATAAAATGCCACGTGGAATTGTCGAGTTGGGGTCAACAAGAGGACGTAGTCCGCGACCCGACTTGTCGTTGTCGATAGGTTGGTGGTGTTTGTGTGGTGCCCTAAACTCACTTTCACTACTACCTTTGGACATCTCATTAACCTCTCCAAGATAACATCATTTTTGTTTTAATAACAACGAAAAATTAATTTAATAAAAAAAGTTAAATTCTTTAATTAATATTTAAATTCAAATTTTAAGAATAAAAATAATTATATTGATAAACTTTCTCGGAAAAGGGACCCGATCGTGATTCGGATTGAATTAATTAAAACATAATTTTGAATAAAAAAGTGTTTTAAAAAAATTGTTTTAATAAAACAAAATGGTAATGTCTTTTTCCTTTTCTCTGATAAAATAATTTATAATTTTTTTTAATAATAAAGATTTTGAATCTATGTATTATCTCGTTTTCTAATTTTTATTTTCTAAAAAAAAATTCTATTAACTATTTCAAGATTTTGAAGTAACAGAACTAAACGAAGGAAAAGAAATATAGTTCTTGTCCCTAGAGGATAGTTTAGTGATCATAATTTTCTTTTTCGATCCTGAAATCTAAAATTCAAATCACTGTGTAATAAAAAAAAATAGTTCTTAAATTTATGTGTCTAATTTTTTAATAAAGAAAGAAATCCGATAATCTCCAATAATCTCATTCTTCCCTTCATTAATTTTCTATCATCCAAACGAGTCGTTCCTTAAGAACCTTGATCTTCTTCGTTCTAATTTCTCAACCACTGAAAATTATTTCTATTGATTTATTTTTTTTTCTTGATATATATAATTCTTTTATCACCAAAAATCTGTCGTTTGATGTTAAACAATAAATTCAATTATCGTTAAGCATATATTTCGTTGCATACATTAAATGAAATGATATTGTTATTTATTTATATGCAAGAAATTTAATTGAATATTTTACAAGAATATATCTCAATAAATAGCAAATATCTGCTGTATGGGTACGCATCGGCAGTGATAGAGGTTAGCGTACAGGGTCATCACTGTTCGCGGGGTGCCCTATAGGTCTATGTACATGAGACTAAATTTCTTTGGTGGGGCTATCATGGTCTCTCAATCATTTTTAGGTCTGGGGCCTACTGCTTTTCTTTTTGCCCTCCCGTGAACTCTCAGTCCAATAGTTCCACCACAGCACCTCTCTCTCTGTCTCTCGGGTGGAAGGTGAAAGAGTAGCTTGCTTTGTATTCATCGCACGGCTGCTCTCTCTCTCTCTCTCAAAGTCAATTCTCAATGGCATAATTTAGTTTCTCCATTGCAATCCTTATTGATTATTTAGAAATGAAAAATTATACAAAGTTTAGTCGGTGCAATGAGTTTTAAATTCGATTTTTAAGGAGATAATTTAATAATTATTATTTTTTTATCCGATTTGAAAATTTTATATTTAAATTTCTGTATAATAAAAAAATGAGTTTTAAATTTGAATTTTTTGTATAAAAAAATAGACAGTGATAGATTTGTCCTTTAAAAAATCAATTTGATTTGAACTGATTTTAATCAGTTTTAATGTGATTATCAAGTATTAAAAATGTATAAAAAATGAAGAAAATTTATGTTTAAAAAGCTTTCAACAAGTTAAGTGAGAAAAGAAAATAATAACAATTTGCATCTTAATTTTAACAATTGGGATCGGTTATTTGAGAGACAAATATGAAAAAAATTAAAAAAAATAAAGTAGATTGATTTAGTTTGTACGGATTTTCTTGTATTACTTAATTCTATTCTCATCTAAACTCTTAACGATCCTGTCTTTATGAATAATTTGTATCCAAATTTTCAATAATTTACCTTTACGTTTTACTAAATCTCTTATATTTAAGTTTTTAGTTCTCCTAATCGGTGGTTTTTGGATTTTCTTTACACATGTCCAAACTATCTTAGATGAAACTCTCACATCATATCCACATTTGAGTTAGCTTCCAATCTATTATGAATTTTTTCATTTCTAATTCTATATCTTATAATTTTACCACACATCCATCTAAATATTCTCATTTCTGCTATCACTATTTTTTATTTTTGTTATTTTTTAATAGTTTAGCACTCGATGTCATACAATAGTATATGTCTTATCGCGATCTTGTAAAACTTTTTCTTCAAATACAGTGATATTGTGCGATTAAGAGAGAAAAGAAAGTTAAAGTGAAAAAATAGAAGTATTTATTCATATCCCTTTTGTCAAAAGGTGAGAAATATGATTAGTATAAATTTTCATGTTCATTGTTATAAAGATTTTACCTTCATTTTTATCCATAATTTATTATTTAAAGTGAGGCACACTCTTGGCCTCTGATAGAATAGAACTAGAAGGCTCGCATATCTCTCTCTCTTTTCCTTCTCTCTTTCTTTTTGGGAAAAAGAAGGAATGCATTTTGGGGTCAAATTTAAATTTATTTATTTTTTTCTAGAAGGGTCGGGTCTTAATATAGGGGTTGAAAATATAATTGGTATCATTTTAGAGTTAATAGCGAATTATTTCTGATCTAAGAGACTTAACTGATAGAGATGTTAAAACAGATTTTTAAATGCATTATCAAGAAAAATAATTTTAGAAAGTCTTTGTTTCGTACAAATGTTTAATTACATGATAGTTTTAAAAATTTTGTTTGAGACAGATTTTAAAATAATTTTTCTCGAAAACGATTTTAAAACTGTCATCTAAAATTACTGAAGGCTTATTTTGCAAAATTGAATTTGAATTGTTTTATGAATATGTAATATGAGACATTTTTATCCAGAGATCTTGAGAAAATACTTGAATAAGAGTTCTTTACCATTCGAGTGTCTTTTACAGGGACCTTGTATATATAAAGATATTTTGTTTCACAAAGGTGATGCCCTTTGACCCTCTTGATTATTACTTAATCTAGTTCATAATCTCAAGGCTTTAGTGCATTAGTCAAAATTGTTTCTTTAAAATGGCACCAAGACAAGTGTCAAAGAACAAATAGGCCTAATTCAACCTCATCTCATTGACAATAATTCCTTTGTCCTAATCCTACTCTTGAACTTAGGTCTTGTGACCCTAAAGAAACATGTGATGAATGGGAGTATTGCACAATTCAAGGAATGAAATAAATTCTAAGCAAACATCTTACGATAAAATGACATGACATGCCTTAAAATAATAGCCCCATTGCTTGAGCTGTTTGCCATGGAAGTAGTACTTATATATTTTGGGGTTGGAAGGCTAGCTTAGGGGAAGAGACTCTTGAAATAGGACTTGATTAAATAATACCATGCCATGGTTGGACCCAAGTCATGAAGAGCAATAGTTTTCTATTTTCCCTAGTAATCAGTATAATGGAGTTGATTCAATTTCTTGTATTTTCCTCCCCTTTATTTTTTTCTTATTTTAAATTTTTTTTCCCTCTAACTCTCATTTATTTTTGCGAATTTTATGAGTGTTTGATAGTTAAATTAATACAAACATCCCTAATAATGTTATTCTGAAAACAAATTAATACAATCACCGTAATATCTATTTTTTTTGGTTTTTAAAAGGTTAGAACCCCTGCACCCTCTGTCCCCCTACTCCATGGGCATTGAACTTCATTCTCCCAAATAAAATTTTGCATAAAATGTTAGCTGGTGAGTTGCATACATGATAGGAGATGATCTTCTAAAGATTACCATTTGCAAAATCCTTTTTTTTTTTTTGCCTTGAACTTGGTTCACTATCCAATATCTGGAGTTTCATTCTGATTAATTTGCGTCGAGCCACTGTCGAGTCTCAATTAGGAGGAGACTCTCCTAACATGATTTTTTTATTGTCAAGAAAGATTGAATTCGAACACTTAATTAAGGGTTTGCAGCACCTTTTTCACTATGCCAACCAAATTAATATTGGTTTATTTGCAAAATCTAATTACATGTTGCATTTGATTTCCCACTAGATTTCTTTTCCAGAAATTTTACAGCATATTACCTTTAAAAGGAGTTGAATTGAAAAAAAAAGGAAGAAAAAACAAACTCATATGTTTAAATGTAAATCTAGCTTAAATCATTTGTAGCAAATTTTTAAATAAACAATCAAGTTAATCATTTTAAATTTGATTAAATTTAAGATAAATTAAACTTTTAAGATAATAAATTAAACTTTTAAGATGTAAAACTCTTTTTATATTTATTTGCTTTAAATACAAGATTCGGATATTAAAATTTTATTTAAACGATATTAATAATCAATCGCTAAATTAAACATTATCATGATTTTATTTAAGTGAGATGAGTTGTAGGGTTCATTGAAATTATTATTATTATTATTATTATTTTGCAATTAATTAAGTGCCCATGATTGCTTATGAAGGATATAAAATTATTGAACTTTCAATCAACCAGACAATGTCTGATGAGGACATTCTGAACAAAAAGGGGGGTTGATTTGATTCCCCTACATGGATGTAAGCAAAATGCCAAAATGGTCCCAAAAAAATAAAAATACAGTGCATACCCATCACAACATGGGAACTGTGACCTCAAACTTTAAGGCCAATTTATTTAATATGTTGTACTACTTTATTTTTTTAATAATTTCAAAAGGCATTGGATGAGCTGTGAGAGCATATTTGGGGCCAGAGGGAGAGGAAGATCCCAAATTTCTTTTCAAATTTTAAATCATTTGAGGAATTGAACATGAAAATGACAAAATAAAAAATTAATTTTTTTATTATTATTATGCCACGTATATTTCTTTTATTGGTGAAGGGAACACAAAATCATGGAAAAACTTTGAACAACCATATAAAGTACTTTTAACATTATATCACACATATCTCTAGCAAGCATTTTTTTTTTGGAGCATCTATGTGTTGTGATTATACTTTTCCCCCAATCTTGTTTTCTGAGGCAACACTAGAAATTTATATCAAAAAATAAAGTATAATAAATATATATATTTAAATTATATTTTTAGAAGATATGAGTTATAATTTTTCGACAGATGAATAATTTTTAAGATTATAATTTTTAAAATTATATATATATATATATATATATATATATATATAATTTTTCTCTTAAAATTTCAAGTGTGTAGGTGTCCTCTTCCTTCCTCCGCCCCCTCCACCCGTAGTTGTCTTGGTTCTCTATTTCATTTCCTAGCTTATTTTTTTTTAAAAAAAAAAAAAAAATCAACATCTTTTTGTTACCATTATAATTCAACTTCAATCTCATATTTTATTTAATTAAGTACCATCAAAAAATGGTATTTTTGAATCAGATCTAGTCAAATCTAATGCGATTATCAGATACTGATGGTTTATAAAAATAATTTTAAAATCAGAGATTCAAAAATAATTTTAAAACCTTACAATGACAATTTAAGATAAAATTTGTGAATACATGATTAAACATTATAAGGTTAGTATGCGAGTTAGGTTAGTTGACGCAGTATGATAATGTATAATTATAAAATTAAATACTGTTTGCATCATAATTAAGAGAAAAGAACAAATTACATCCATTGTATAGCTCAATCCTCTCTAGCAATGGAAGACATTCCCTTTGTCCTAGTTGCCATTTAGGGTTTTTATGTGGGAATTATGCATTCTTTCCCAACCATTCCTACTTCTGTAAAGTCAATGAACCTACCTAAATTACAAGCCATAGATCCCTTCCTGCTTGTTATCTCTTCTGAGTCCAAAAGAAGTCAATATTTTGTTAATTTCCCATCTCAATCATACTCTAAATTCTAGAATTCCGTCAGCCAAAGTGATAAGTTAGGCAGATTCATTCAAATATATGTATTTCCATAGCCATGCCATGCATGGCTGGTCTGCTTGAGTGTCAGAAATTTCAACTACTGTTTATATCTTCAAATTTTGGTCATACTTTTCTTCTTGGTGATAACGAAATCAAAGATAAAGAAAGGATGCAGATTATGTGTTAGAGAAAATAAAATAATAAGAAATGTAGATAAAATAACTTTTTTTGGTGGGCGGGGGAGGGGATGAGCTTCTCTGCTAGATCTTAATCAATTAATCAATCATGTCACTGTAAATGTAGAAAGCTGATGCTAAAGAGTCCTTCACCCCGTCATGTAAATTTAAATAAATCTCTCTCTCTCTCTCTCTATGGTTACTACTATTTTTTTAAGTTGTTGTTGTGAGACTATCAATAAAAATAAAGAGTAATATATTCAATTTTTCTATTACAAAAATTTAAATTCAAATTACTTTTAGCCATATAAAAAGAGATTTTTATTTAAAATATATATATATATTTTTTAGTATATAAGAGAGATTCAAATTTGAGATCTTTAAAAATAATGAGATGACATTAATTAAACTTCAGCTCATCAACTAAAATTTATATATTTTTTATTTTTTTAATTTTTGAATGTCATGAAATATATAATAATTTAAGCCATAACTTGCACTCTTTGAGTAAATATATTATCTTAGTTGTATTAAAATATTACAAAAATTACAAACCAAAAATAATTTAAACATTTTTAACGTTTTTTCATAAATGATTTTTATAAATAGATTTAAACTCAAAATCTCGTATAATAAATTTACACTTTTATACTAAATTCATTTAGGTGTAAAAATAATCATATAAATGTACTAAAAAGATTGACCTTTTCCCCCTCAACTTTTGAGGCCATGGGAAATTTGGAGCTGAATGTGATTAGAGAGAGAGAGAGAGAGAGAGAGAGAGAGAGAGAGAGAGAGTACAACTGTGCTTAAAAGTAAAAGAAAATTAATAATAAAATAAAAAATATTATTTTGATTTCTGGGTATGGTAAGAGAACAAAAGAAAAGACAGAAAGTGCACCGTCAGTGTTAGCCGCAAGGTTATTGCTTTTGGGTTTGTGGTTTTTTGGAGGGTTATGGATTTGGATGGGTAGAGGATTTCATAGGAATCCTTTGTCATCCACAATCTTCTCTCTCTCTCTCTCTCTCTCTCTCTCTCCCTCTCCTGAAAAATAGATAAATAAACACTCTTTTCTTGGCAGTGGTACTGGGTCTAGCTTAATTTTTGTTCATATTTAGGTGTTTGTTGTTGTTGGATTTTCTTGCCTATATTAAAGCCATGAACAAATTTGTTTGAGGTTGGTCTTTGTTCAGTTTCACATAAACCTCTCTCTTTCTCTCTCTCTGGAAAAACAAAAATTGTCTCTTGGGTTGAAGTCAAAGCGTAGGAAAGAAGAAAGCTATCAGCTCTCAAAAACAAGTCCCATGGGAATTTATACTTTTTTAAGAAACCTTCTTTAGATCATTCAAAGGCCCTCTTACTTCCCTCTTTTTCCTCTCTCTCTCTCCCTCTCTCTCTCTCTCTCTCTCTCACTCATGATGCAAACTATAAGGAGTGTGCTTTCTTAGGTAAAAACACACACACAGAAACAAATGATGAAAGACTTTCTTATACAACAACAAATAGTAGTTGAAGAAAACATGTCAAATTTGACATCTGCATCGGGTGATCAAGCAAGCATTTCTTCAGGCAACAGAACTGATACTTCTGCTGTTGTTTATCCACAGCAACAATACTACACTAGCCAGCAGCAGCAGCAAGAGTCAAACACCCAATCTTCTCAACTGCCTCCCATCAAAAAGAGAAGAAATCTTCCAGGCAACCCAGGTTTCATAAATCTCAATAAATTTAAATAAATTCCACTTGTGGGTTTTTTTGGTGATTCTCTAACAGACACAGAGGCCATCTTAAATCATGCTTTGATGTTTTTTGTCATTCTGAATCATACCCAGAAAGAAATATGAAAAATTTATGAGTTTGCTCATCGCCCCTTTTTTTATCATGAGGTCTTTTTCTTTTTGGTGATTTTGATACAGACCCGCATGAAGAACTAATTTTTCACTAGATAAAATACGTTGTCTGATTTTTTTTTTTTTTTTTTTTTGGGGGTGTGATTTTTGGAACCATACCCACAAGCCTAAATCAAATTTTCATGAACTTCTAGGTTTCAGGGTTGGTGTTTCTGAAATTTTGAATCAGACCAGAATTATTAATTGAATTTTTCATGACTTTTAAAGTTATGGAGTTGATTTTCTTTATATATATGTGTGTGTATATTCATAATTATTTTGGATCAGACCCAGAAGCAGAATTTTATTTTTCATTACTTTTTTCTTCTTTTTTTGAATCAGACCCTGAAGCAGAAGTGATAGCTTTATCACCAAAAACACTAATGGCAACAAACAGATTTGTGTGCGAGATCTGCAACAAAGGGTTTCAAAGGGATCAGAATCTGCAACTGCACAGAAGAGGTCACAATCTGCCATGGAAGTTAAAGCAGAGAACAAACAAAGAAGTGAGGAAGAAAGTGTATGTATGTCCAGAAGCAACTTGTGTTCATCATGACCCAGCAAGAGCACTTGGAGACTTGACGGGAATCAAGAAGCACTTCAGCAGAAAACATGGGGAGAAGAAGTGGAAATGTGAGAAGTGCTCAAAGAGGTATGCTGTTCGGTCTGATTGGAAGGCTCATTCCAAGATTTGTGGCACTAGGGAATACAGATGTGACTGTGGTACCCTCTTTTCAAGGTATTTATTAGTCATATATAATGATCTTAGTTTAGTCCTCAAACATCAAACATACATGTTTATTGTATATTATAGTCCTTCCCAGGAAGGAGCTTTGTAGTGTTTTGATGGTAAGTGTTGGGTTAACAGAAGTCTCATTAGTTGCATAGATGCAATAATATTCATGCATTTAGTTTGGAGAAAGAAAGAGAAAGAGAAGAAAAGGAGAAAAAGAATCAGCGAGAGAGAGAGCGAGAGAGAGAGAGGAAAAAGAAACTTTGAGCGAAAAACCTGTTTCACATACCGATTTGTCATGGTTTGACAATACATGAGCACCTATTCCAAGGAAGTGCTTGGAAAGTTGAATATACTAAACTAAAATGGTACATGCCCTTTGCTCCGTAAAGCAAAGCTGAACAAATGAGAGAGAGAGAGGCTGCATCTTCTTGCAGGCTCTTTGTCATGTGAGGAGTATTCTGCATCTACATATTCTTTTTTACCTTTATTATAACAAAGTTTGTTTAGTATATCTTTTCGGTTGAATGATGTTTTCAGGAGGGATAGTTTCATCACACATAGAGCTTTTTGTGATGCATTGGCAGAGGAGAGTGCAAAAGCAGTAACAACAACAGCCAACCCACTTCTCTCATCTCAACTCACAAACCTCCAACCCAATCAATTGATCAACACCACCAGCTTCCCACTCAAAAGAGAGCAAAATCAAAACTTCCCTCATCTAAGACCAGAAATTCCACCTTGGCTTACATGCCCTCCACCACCATCTCAACAACCTATAGACCTCTCCTTCTCCACAAGACTCCTAGACCAAGATAACAACTTCTCCCAACCCCACCATTGCCAGGACCTAATTCCCCCAAACCCTAACCCTAATAGTACTACCACTCCAACTCTAGGGGCCCCCACACTGCCACCCTATCTGAATCAAACAGTTTCTTCCTCTACGTCCTCTTCACCACACATGTCCGCAACAGCATTGCTGCAAAAAGCAGCTCAGATGGGTGCAACCATGAGCAAAAACAACCCTTCTAATGAGTCTTTGTTGAGACCCCACCAAGTCTTTCACATTGATTTGTCCTCACATGATGAGATGGCAAATGGGTCTTTTGTCAATGGCTTGTTGAGTAGTTCTTTTAGCAGTAATACCACTAAAGCTGCAGTTCCCTCTGCAGCTTCTCTCATCCAGGACATAATGGGGCCTTTGTCTTGTGCTAATTCACTTGAAGATCAATTTGTTGGTTTTTCAACAACATCTTCATCTACCACTACCTGCAAAACTATTGATGAAAATGGGGGTGGTAATGGAGGAGGAAATGAAGGCTTGACAAGAGATTTCTTGGGGTTAAGAGCTTTGTCTCATAGTGACATTATGAACATTGCTGGTCTTGGTAATTGCATCAACACTAATCAGACTAATAAACCATGGCAAGGTTAGCTTCTCTTTCGTGAGCACTCTGGAGTATTCTCTTTCTTTCCTTTCTTTGGGAGGGTTATTGCTATATAAATTCAGACATTCTCCCTTTTTTTCTTTATTCTAAATGTCTTCCCAAAGGGGTGACTTCTTGACATTTCCTGTTAATGTCAACATGTGAGCTTATTTTTGTTTTTATTTTTATTTTTTTGGTTAGCTGGATATTTATCATCCTTTGTTCCTATAATAATAAACATGTAATATAAGCCTTTTTTATAGCATATATTGTTCACTGCAGTGAGTATGGTGACTGAATGAAGTTAAGTTAGTAATTTTTCTTTTCTCTTCTTTTCTTTTTTTCTTTTTATTTTCGTTCTTGTAACTCTCTGTGGTACAATCATGTGTAGAAGGAAACTGAACAGCAAGGTAAGAGTCAATTTTTGAGCATGCATGGTGCCCATATGTTTAAATTATTCTTAGGTCTGGTTAGTTCGAAAAAAAAATTAAATTTAGATTCAGCTAAACTTATGTTTAAGTTTTCATGAAAAATTATTAATAAGGATAATTTTGGTCTTCTTTATAGAGAGATTTGACTTATACTTGCAAAACATTATATTATTCATAATTTTTTTTAAAAAAAATTACATATAAAATAGATAAAATATAATTTAAGTTGAGATTTTCTAAATAACCATAGATGTCTTACAAGTTGAAGGAATAAAATCCTATGTGGATTGCATCAAAAGTTCAATTGTGACACAAAAAGGAATTCATGGTTGTCAAGTTTCTTGGTACCTACAACTTGGATTAAGCATACGTTTATTATTATTATTTTTTTATAATCAATCGGTATCCAGAATCATGTTGTGATTAATCTAGTCGAGTGTTATTGGGTCTAATTTAGGGGAAGGTCTCCCAAAATATATTTTTTTTATTCTTAAGTTTTGAATCTAAGACCGATTAAGTAACCTAATACTTTTATCCAGTAGACCGACTCTCTATTGGTATAATTCATACCTTTATAGATGTGCTATTTTCACGATCAAATTGGAAATGTTAGATCTATATGATACTATGCTTTGAAAGTCCCTTTTCAAAAAAAGAAAAAAAAAAGATTATTCTATCGATTCAATAATTTTCTCTTACTATGGAAATTTGTAGATTATTTTATCCATAATAAATAACATTAGTTTATAATCTATTTAAACCAGATTTAGAATAAAAGAGGCTTGAAAAATTAATAGTACATGAAATGGTGGAAAATGATTATGTTATCATTTTTAATAAATCCGTTAATCACGTTAGATTCGATTAAATGCAACGTATATTTTTGCACTTGAATCTAAGATCTTATTTATGATACTAATATTCAACTACTAGATCAATTAAGTGTTGATAGGATCATGATATCGTAAAAAGTAAGAAGACATGGTATAAAACGAGAAAACCAACTTTAATCATGTTTTATAAGAAATATTATTTGTTAATTAAACGTAATTAGATTGTCCTCATGACTCTCAATTATAAATTAATCGAATATTGACCTACATATGACCCGAGTTGATCCTCTCTTTTTTTTTGTTTTTTATTTATATAAAGATTTAAATTTTGAATTTTTAGATTAAAGGAAAAAAGATAATGACTATCAGACAGTCTCTGGATCTCTCTCTCGTGTGCACAATTTGAATATCCGAATTTCGAGGCATTGGATTCTCCGAGGGAAAAAAGATTCGGGCAATATGGTCAGATGAACAATGTTTTTTTTTTTATTATTTTTTTTTTTCTTTAAAGTAAGGATGCTGTTTGTGTGTTCCAGAAAACAATAAAAAGAAAAATAATGTTGTCTGATTCCTTGCGTGAGTGCAAGTGAGACTCAATCCCGAGGAAGATCAATGGAACCTTATTGGATTTTGTAAATAATAATAATAATAAGAATAATAATATCCAAATTAAGTGTATAAATAATGTAAGACCTGCCGAATTTAATGAAATAAATTATTAAATTTTTTAATTAATTTTTGAGTTTAAAATTGGAAATAAAAAAGATTATATTAAAAGAGTGATTTTTTAAATAAAATTTTATATATATTCGAATCAAATTAATTAAAATATAATTTTAAATATAAAAAAAAATTTGGACCTAGGGGGATGTCCTTAATTTTGTCAGCATTTTTGCACATTTGATTGGAGGGTTTTGATGTTACTTGACCATTCTCTTTCTTGAAAACCAAACATACCCTTAATTCCTTTCTCTCTCCCTAGTTAAGCGTGTGGGTGCATGTGTGGAGAGAGAGGGAGAGAGAGAAAGAGAAAGAGAGGGAGGATTCTTGTTGTTGGGAACCTTGAATGTGAAATTGCTATCAGGTGGGGAATAATTAGCATGTGATGAGGAGAGACATAAAAGTAGTTTGGAAAAGAGATGTCCTAAAATTATGTAAATGGTATCATAAGAAGAAATTCAGATCTCTATATTGATTAATTCGGATTGATCTATTATTAGATTTTTTTTTTAAAAAAATCTTTCAATATAATTTTTTTTATATTTATAAATATTTAAATTTACGATGATAATTAAAAAGATTTAACTCAATTCAAATTCAAATTGAGACAACAAACATCCGTAGGTTCATTATCAATGTGTGTGTGTGCATGAGACTGACATGTTAGGTTCATTGTTCATGTGCACGTTGATTTGTGTGATCTTTCCCTAGTTTTGAAATTTGTGCTTTTCTCGTCCGTGATCAACATACATTCATACATACATACATACATACATACATACATATATATATAAAAAAATAATTTAGAGGGATAATTTTTTAAAAATAATAACAAGAGTCTCTAAATAAATTATACACATAAAATTTTAATAAATCAAAATTATTATTCACGCAAAAAGTAGAATCTTATTTTGCACCGTAATGGAAAAATCAATTGTAAGAATATAGTAAATAAAAATATAGGGAAATGCATGAACATAAAAGATATTAATATTTTTTATGTAAATATTAATTATTTTATAAAAATAATAGAATAGTCATATTTAATAATAAAAATCTAAAATTAATAAATATGTAATTATTAATCTAAAAAATAACATAAAAATAAAATTTATAATTAAATAAGTAAATAATTTATAAAATATGAAAAATATGTAAATATAAAAAATATAAAAATTTTTGTGTAAATATTAATTAATTTGATATGTTAAGACGTTTCATGACTCAAAATTTTTTTCAGAAAAGAAAAATAAAATGTCGAGGATATTTCAATACATAAAAGCTACCAAAGTAAAAACAAAAACAAAAGAAAAACAAATTGAGTCAATAATTTCGTGGTTTGATTTAAAAATATATGTCCACAATGGAAAAATGCGTTAAATTCAGTCTCAAAATATTGGAAAGTATGAAGAAAAATAATTAAAAACAAAAATATTTACTCTCAATTAATATTTACACAATATTTCATTGCATGTACAATTTTATAGTCCTTCATATTTATGATTTTTTTTTTTTTTAGTGTGGAGTGAGTCTATGATTAATCATGTGTGTATTTTTTTTTTATTTTACTGATCAATATCCGATAATTAATTTATTAATTCGAATTAACCATGGAATTCGTTCTTATCATGTGTGTATCATAAATCAATAATAACTAATAGTTTAGTACCCATTTTTGTACCATATCCTTATAAACTAAGGTAATTAATTTAACAAATATCCTGTTCTTTTCCGTGAAAAGAATTGCATTTTTGTCATCTAATAATCTCTCTCTCTCTCTCTCTCTTAGTGGGGCAGGCAAGGGGTGATTAACGCAGAAAGGTATGGTAAGGTTGGTGGACTGCAGGGATCGGAGCACACTTCCCAAATATTGAATATACGCAATGCTTTGTTGGGTTGCTTTCTGTCTGCGTGAGGATTTGTGCAAAAAAACAATATGGGGTTTTGGCAATTTGGCATCTCATAAAGCTGATCACCCACATCAGTAGACCTCTGTATTCTCTCTCTCTCTCTCTCTCTCTCTCTCTCTCTCTCTCTCGAGTGAATATTGTTTTGGTTTTTAACCTCCTTGGCTATCCTTTGCTTCATTTGCAGAAAAGGCTGGTGATCCCCAGTTGACTTGTTTTGTGCTATAAAAGAGTGTAAAAAAGTGGAAAGCAAATGAACCCCCTCTCCCTTGTGTTCATAATTCCGCCTTTACATTTGATTCCAGTCACAACACCTTTCTCTCTCTGTCTCTCTCTCTCTCTGACAAAAAGATGAATAAGAGCATGGCAAATTCCAAGGTGCAACTCTAGTTAATTATGGCATTGATTAAAGAGAAATGCATAAAATATGTTAAATAACATTTATCATATAAATCTTAAAATTTTACTATAATAATCTTATTTGCAGTAAAAAGTATTAATGTCATATGAACAAAATAAAAATTGTTAATTGAAATGACAGATCCTGTTTTTTTTTTTTTTTTTTTTTTTTTTTTTTTTTTTTTTTTTAAAAAAAAATAACTGCGATAATTTTAGTAATTTTCAAACTTGTATAATCATTCACAAATTACATGCATCTAACACCACGCACACTCATAAATCTTTTGTGTGGATTCAAAATTTTCATAGCTTTAAGTATTGAATTTTGAACCCTGTTGGTTCTTTGAAGTATTTTTTTTTTAATAAATTAATTTGAGATGCTGATCAGAAATATTTGATAGACCGTTCTTTATCAACACTTAATTGGTTTACTGGTTTACTGACCCGGTATTAGTATTTCTTAAATAAGGTTTTGGGTCTGAGTTTTGTATATAAATTTTTTTTCTTTAAAAATCTAATTCAACTCGAATCACATTTAGTCAAATCAAAGTGGTTCTCGAATACCAATTTTTTCTCCCCTTCTTTTAAAAGGACCGTTCTTTCAACAAAAGACTATATGAAAACCAAACAAAAAAAGAGACTATATGGACACCAACCTACGGCCCATTGTCCTTGCCTGTAGCCCAAACATTGCCCAAGCCCAATCAAAGAGGAAGGCCCGTATTTCCCAGCCCAGCCCAGTGTTTTGAATTTTGGGTAACAGAACTTAGAACTTAGAAACAAGGTTCGTTTGAACAGAGAGAGAGAGAGAGAGGGAGAGATAGAGAGAGAGAGAGAGAACGGTCAACTTTGTAGTATTAAGTGGTTCAGTGTAGGGGTTTGTTGCAGTGTAAGCGGGGAGGATCCAATTTTGTGAGCAATGGCGAGAAAAAGAAGCCAAGACAGAATTAGGGTTTTCTTTCTTTCTCCTCTCTCTTTCATCGTCTTCGTGCTTTCGTCGCTGTCTTCGCTCCTTTCCCAACTCTCTCTTCTCATCATCATCAACATCCTTCTTCCTCTCATTCTCACCATCACCACCAGCACCAGAAGGTATCTCTCTCTCTTTCTCTCTCTCTAATTATCCGTTGTAATGAGTCACGGGGAATATGAGTTTCTCTCTTCCACTCTCTATTTCTGATTTTGGCATCAATTGCTATAAATAGATTGAGCTGATTAGGGTTTCATTAGTTGGAATTTTGCGTTATTTTGTATATGTCTACTGCGGGTTATTGATTGGTTTAGTGTAGGGTTTTCTTGAAATTTTTTCATATCATGATCGGATGTAAATTAGGTATGATTTTGACTCACCTTTTTCTTTTGTTTCCTAATAATATGAGTTCAAATTTCATGTCTGATCAATCACGATGAAAACATGAATCCCTCTCTCCCTTTCCTCCACTTGTAAGGCATCAAAATCGAGCTCTGCTTCTTCAACATCCAATGTCGAGAAGGATACGTGAATGTCCTATTCATTTTTGTTGTGGTCATCTTTGCTATCTTTGCTACTTGACGTAGCCATATTTTCCTCAACCGACTTATCTGGGAGTCTACAATTCTTAGCAAAGTGCCCTCTTTTTTCATAATTGAAGCACTTATAGCTACAAGGACGTTTATCTCCTCTTCATTGACTTTCTCGAGCTCCCCCTATTTGATAGTTTCGTCCTGGTTACCTTCTGGTTTTGCCATCTTCTCTATTGTCGAATCTCAAATTGTTCAACATCCTCGAGCCTTCTCAAGCTTTACCACTATATAGCGCCTCCTCTTCATTTTTTATTATCACTCCTGTCATTTGCTTGGCGAGAGACTTTTGATCCGCCAGCAAATTTTCTAATTCTTTTATAGAGGGTTGTGTTGCCCAACCCTGTATAGCTGTTATATAGTTTCTACACTCGGACCTTAACCCGTGTATAATAATTCTTCTCATTCTAGACTCTATAATTTTAGAGTCTGGATCTAATTCAGAAATTTCTTGACAAAAAAATTTTATTTTTATGAAATAATCTCTTATTGTCAAGTTTTCTTGAATTAACGACATTAACTCATTTTTCAGAAGTTGGAAGCGCGAAATATTCTTCCTGAAAAAATGCTTGGCAAATGTGTCTCACACTTCTTTGGGTGTCTCCATTGCCTGATATATTCTATCATCTCATCTTCAACTAATATTTTTATTGCGAACATAGTTTTGGCAGCTTTCACTTTTCATTTCCGGTAAGCCGTGGCATCCATTGTTGAAGGTGGTGTAGCATCAGCTCCAGTTACATACTCCAACAAATCTTGACTTTCTAAATATGACTCCATACATGATTGTTACGTGCTATAATTGTGATTATTTAATTTTTTAATCCAAGTGACTGATGTGGAATCCGTCATTGTGACTGCACGAATAAATATTTATACTAACTCCAACAAATTAGGAGTTTATGAAAAACTATGTCTTGCAATAGCAAACACCACAAATACGACGGTCCCAAACCATCCTGCTCTGATATCACTTATTGCGAATTATATAAGTGACAGGCCAATTAAAAAATAATAATAAAATAACCACAGCAATAACACTCAAAAAAACTTATAAATTAAATATTAATATTTCACAAAATAATTATATAATACAATATAAATTTGAAACACTCGATAACACACAAATAATAATCTTGAAAGATTAAAGGCATTTAACTGATACTAAGCTTAAGTTAAGGGAGGACGAACTCACCTTATCTTGTTCAATGCATGACACTCCCTATTTATAAGCGTTTATGTCGGTTTGTGGAGTTACAGGATAATACAAGAGTTTTCCAGCGACCCAATGTCGGTTGACAACTTGATGGAACCTACACTTTTTAGACTCACATGCAATGTCGGTTCAAGAAGCTTCACAAGAAGCCTACAATTTTCTATGCTATTCTTATGTGTAGTCAATGACTTTAACAAAGACAGAACATCTTGTCGCTATGGATGAAGACTTTTGGAGTAAACAGTTGCAAACACAATTGGTCGCGATTGCTATTAGAAGTGGGATAGAGTTTGCCTGAATGGGAAGAAAAAGATGGGAGTATGCGGTCGTCATTGTTAGTCAGCAATGGTGGATGTCGCAAATAAGATAAATGTGCTGCCTTTGATTTTGGTTGCAAATAGATCAGTTGTTAGGAAGAAAGAAGTTGCAAAAGTTATGCTGACTAAACGCTTAACCAAAGCTATGGTTGCTAAAAATTGGACTCTGTCAGATTTCTTGGAATTGGTCACTGGTTGCAAATGAGAACATTGTTCAATAATTTTTGGCAACTAATTATTTGTCCGGATGACCTAGGGTTCAGTTGTGATATGCTTATAATTTTTCTCCAAAGAATTTATGTTGTAAATAAATTTAGTTTTCAAATACAATGATTAACATGACATTATCCAAAAACAATTATCAAACTTATAATTTTTAAATACGATGACGACGACGAGGACGATTTCTCCTCCCAATAATATGAAAACAGATTAGGTTAGAATTCTAAATTTTCAATTTAGAGCCAAATTCAAATAGTTTTAATATATTTATTTCATCAGAAGACAGATAAAGTAACATAAGTTGCAATGTTTTTGATTGCATAGCCCAATAGAAAAATGGAGTAATTAAAGGTTATATGAAAGCTCAGGGTTGATACTATCTCAAATCTTCAATCAAAGCCTTCAAATCTTTGTAAGATGATCCTCCTCTCTCAACAGCTTTCTTTGCCAAATCTCCATACTTTTTCGCTTCGCTTCTAATCTTCTGTGTCTCTTCACCTTCCATAACCCTATTGATTGCTTCCTTAATTCTCTCACTCTTCACAGTCTCTCCACCAAATCTAGCATATTTTTGAACACCAACACTGACACCAATCTTCAGAATTTGAATCACCAACTTCTCATTCAAAAACTGTTCAGCAAAGAGAGGCCAAGTCACTAATGGAACCCCAGAGCTAATCCCTTCTAGAGTTGAGTTCCAACCACAATGAGTCACAAAGGCACCAATTGCCTTGTGCTCAAGAATCAACACTTGTGGAGCCCAACCTCTTATGATCAAGCCCCTATCTTCCATTCTCTCTTCAAACTCACTTGGCAACCAATCTTCATTTTCATTCCCATCTCTACTTTTCCTCACGGCCCAAATGAATTGTTTCCCTGAGGCCTCAAGAGCGACAGCGATTTCACGCAATTGAGAACCATCAAACTGTGACTGACTCCCAAAACAAACATAAACAACCGAATTGGGAATTTTCGAGTCAAGCCAAGTTAGGCACTCTTGGCCTGCAATAGCAGCTTCTTTTCCTCTTTGTGCTTTCTCCTCTTTCTCTCTATTGCATAGAGAAACCGGGCCTATGTGCCAAGCTCTCCTGTTCAAAACATTCCTAAAGTGATCAGCATAAGTTGGTTCAAGCTCGTAGAAGCTATTGAATATAACACCATAGCTTTTGAGCTCATCTTCTTCACATGATTTCTTAAACTTGCCAAATTCAGTTTCTTCACCTCTGGTAGCATGAGGAATCTGTTGTCTTGTTAATCTGATCGTGTCAGGAAGATCCGGAATTTCTATCAGTTCAGAATCAGATGAAACTTCAATATGTGGCTTGTACGGTCTCAGGCTCTCAAAAGCACAAATAGAGAAGAAACATGAGCCAACAAAAGAAAGCCTTGGAATGCTAAACTTCATTGCAAGGTGACTAGCCCAAGGGAAGAACATATCGGCAACAAGGCATTGTGGATGGACATCCCTTAAGATTTCCTCAAAAGGGTCTCGAAGCATTGATACTGCCTTGACAAATTTCACAATCATTTCTTCTGAAGGGAGTTCGTCAGTATTCTCGCAATCTTGAGGAAGTCCAGCTTCAACTGCAGGGAATTTGATGGTTTTGAGAGTGATTTCATTGCCCAAGCCTTGGGTTTTTGCGATGGCTTTGGTGAAGATTGGAGCATTTAGTGGGGTTGTGACTATTGTGCACTTGACACCATGTGAGGCAAAGAGTTTTGCAATATCTAATGCAGGGAGCATGTGACCATAAGCCAGAAACGGAAGGAAGAGAGCTTTGATTTCAGGAATACCCTCCGAACTCATGTTGCAAAATACCCCAAGAAAGATGGAAATTTTAGAGGAAATGAAGAAGAAGAGTTAAGAAGATGATGAAGACCAAAGTATCATCGGCACAAAAAATGAAAAACAATAACAAGTGAATATAAAAGGGGCTAAAAAACATATACAAGGAGGCTAAAGAAAAGGAGATAATTATGGAAAATATTCTCTACTACCTTTCAAGCAAAAGGGGTCCATCTCTCAGAAAGCTGTGAAGTCAACCAAAAGGGGTCCATCTCTCACAAGGATGTGAAAAGACATAAATGTGAGTGGTGGAAAAACAGCACTTTGACATCAATTTGTCCAAACAATAGCCAAAACAAGAACAGAAATTAATGAATTCAACTGGGTTTTTACTCTACATAAAGCTGTGAAAGGAAAGAATAAGGTGAAATGTTTTGTGCCATTTATGTGAAGAAGAGCACATTTTGATGATGATTAGCAAAACTGAAAAGCAGTTTGTCCACAAATCAATGAGAGCAATAGATGAACAAGGCAAAGTCCATTTTCTCCCAAATTGCTTGTGCTGCCCAACTTCTACCAGATATATACATTATTTCGGTGGCTATCAGAGAAAGTGAACATGCTAAACAAAATTTGACAATTAGGAGAGTCATCATCAAATAATTAGGTTGGAATATCAAGTAATTACTCAATGTTCATTCAAACCTATTATAAAAGTAATAAATTTAAAATTAAAAAGTCAATAAATCTATTGAAATAATGTTTTTATTTTTTTAAAATAAAATTCATATTTAATTTTTTTTTTTTCGAAATAACTATCTTTATACATTGGTATGTCCAAAATAAAGAAAATTAGAAACCTTGTATCACAAATAGAACAAATCTTGTCCCCTCCCCTTGGATTTCTTTGTCTTTTCTCTCTCTCTCTAAGAGGAATAGAGAGCAAATAATTCTCATTAAAGTTCAGACCACTAAGATTTCCTAAAGATGGTTAATTCATATTCTATTTTTACAAATATGGAATATGAAATGCTCCAGCAATTTTTATGAAGCAATTTCCCATCAACTAAACATGACTTGCTTGACATCCATTCCCAGCAGAAGAAGTGTAAAAGAAGGAAGAAAAAGGACACCCGATTGGTAAATAACTCTTGTTTAAGTGTTATCCCCAAAATCTAATATTCAAACTTTCATGGATGTGTGTGTAATTTCAAAACCTCTATGTGACCCAAAAAAAAAAAAAACCTTATAGAGGTATCAAACTTTAACGAAACATTCCATACACAAAACCTAAAACTTTACTACATAAATTTTCACCATTTACAAACTAAGACACGAGAGGCACATCAAAGGCGCAAGGAAAAAAATTAACACCATCAATTTGGGTTTACATGAATTTGATTTTTAAAATTTAGCACTACATAACTGTAATTGAATTAATGCGATTGTAAGTGTCCCCAAAGGGTTGGGAAGTTTTGTAATTTTGGCATAAAAAGTTTGAATGTCATTACTCATCACAGTAGCACAAGTCAAATAAGGATTACAGCAATCACATTTGGGTATCTTTACACATTTGGGTATCTTTACGCCATTAGTGCCCAATTCGAGCACTTATGCTCGTACAAGTTGAGCAAAATAACAAGCATTAGGGTCATACAAAGTTCACAGCAGAATCATGTCAACCAATATAAGGTAATCTATTACAATCTGTGACCAAAAACTCAAGTCACTGATAATCTAGTAGACTTGTTGCAGATAAAGAATCACATCTTTTCCAACATCTAAATTGCAAAAGTCCATCTCCTGCAACTACCATACTTGCAAATGACCTTGAAACCCAAACTCGTTTTTTAACAATGTCATTATCCTTACATCCTCCTAGTTTACATCTAGCAAAATAAAGGAAAACAAAACTGTCCTCAGCAAATCCTGAGAACCACGACTATTATTTGCTCACTAATTATACAAAACTGTACTTGATATAGCTGCCGTTGCTGCAGCAGTCATTGCGGCTGCTGCTGCTCCCATCTTTACACCACCAGCAGCTTTCATTGCACCGGCTATTTTTGCAAATGCAGCTATCCCTCCCACTAGGATAGCCCTCAAGGCTACTGTAGGTTTTAATGCCATCTTATAATCTGCAATGTTCAGCATTCCAACAGGGGTTATATCAGAAGGCAGTAGCTTTTTCCCCTCCAAGCCATATACAGATGGGAGTTATAACAGAAGGAATATTTGTGATATCTGAAGACCCCTTTCGAAATAAAATTGCTCCACAAACAAACATAGAATCACACTTCCTCAACTAAGAATACATCAGAAACTAGTTAGATGAGGTACACAGACATGTTTCATTACTCTATTATTGTGCTAAGGCCAGTATCATAAGCCATCATCACTTCTCCCAAGGCAGTGCATTCAAAAGTCTTGTTTCAAATGTGGTCTACTTTCTCTTATTCTCTGAATTACAGTTACGACAAACTTTTTTCCTCATAAACCCATTTCCTATCTCTTTTTGTTAACTACTTAATTCAATACACCGTAGCATTCTCCTTATCAAAAAATCATTTGCAGGTTTCTTGCATTTTTTTATTAAGAAAAAATAAAAGAAACGTCCTTGACCTCAAAACAATCCAAAGCCCTTGAATTTCATTCACATTGCCTAATCTTTATGTCACACCTTCTTCAACATCCCATCTTTTTCCAAGATGAAACCTAAGGTCCTCAGGCACAAATTATCTGCTATTTTCTGCCACCCAAATTTCAGATTATGAAGCATGAACACAGGCATTAAATAGGACACAAAGCATCATTATTGTTTTATGTCCATAATCATGAATTTCATATCATAAAAGTTATTTTTTTCCCTATGAATATTTCAAAGTAAGAAAATAAGCACTTTATATAGTAAAAATGTCTATGATCACAATTTGCCATTTAGCAAAAAATGTGCAAATAAAACAATATGAAACAACACTGCAATAATACTAATAACTAGTAAATTTGAAAAGTATCTCATATTTTGAAAAGTGTTTGAAGAATGTGCAACAAGAATAATTAAAGAGTAGAACACATTAAGTGATGTTTTCAACATGTGCGCAACAGGTGTTGGATGAGTATCATGCTCAACACAGTATCAATAAATTTTAAAATGTTAATGCTTTATCATTCCAGAATAGTAGCATTACACATAACCATCTGTTTTCACTAACCAAAGTTAACTTGTAAAGCACTTGTCTATCTCTTCTAATTTTTTACTTACCTTCCCCTCCTTACGAAATTAGTGAAAACTAATATAATTTTTTACATATATAGAATCGGGAAACGAAAGGAGAGTAAGGCATCCTTTTACAAGAGAAGAAAAGTGAAATATAAAGTAAGGAGCATCAAACTCTCTAATCTGAGTAATACTCCTAAATGTCCTAAATTTGATGTACAACACCATAAAGTTAGGAGTGGTGGATACCCAAGAGTGGTGATTTGCAAATTGCACATGGAGAAAGCCTCTGATCTTAATCCATCTCGGAAGTCTCTCGTTTTCATAGAGAGAATGAGTTTGGACTAGGTTGACAGGTTGGACAAAGAAGTTTCTTACAACACCATTCTTTTCAGTTCTAGCAAATGGGTATCCAACAAGGTAATCCCACACCTTCGAAGTGGTTAAGACTAGGGGATCCACTTTGTTCACCTATAACAATCTTGCATTCAACTTCAGTAACAAGATCATATATCTCTGAAGCAACAAAAGCAAGAACCTAATAATTGGTCAACAACTTCTAAACATGCAAACAAAGCAACAACCTAGAGAAGTTGAGGATCACGCATCCCTACTAAACTCCTCGATCAACGTATATACACATTCTTCATTGAAAACCCTAAAACCCAGATTTTTCTTCACTCGAGAAGGAATTCAAAAGTGCTTATCTCTTTCTTTCATAATGAACCCTAACAACATCAAAAACTACAGAATAGAACAATTGTAAACAATTAAATTCAATCATACTTGTAAAACAGTATAATAAACAAAACCCTAAAATGAATTAACCAAGTCTAAATTAGAAGCCTAGCAACATTATTACATGAACTTATACACATCTTTCTTCCCTGAAACCTTAAAATCCCATTTTTCTCCACATAAACAGGAAATCAAAATGTGGGTATTTCTCCCATTTCACAACAAACCCTAACAACGTTCAGAAAAGCAGAGTACAACTACTCTGCACAATGTAATTCAATGTCAATAACAACATTCCACATTTACCAAAGAACGGGGGGAAAAAAACCTTAAATGAATATACCAAATCCCTCTCATATTACTTCAGTTAACCCTAAAATCCAATTCGCGAAAAGAGTGAATCTCTCTCTTATTCTCAATAAACCTAAACAAAATCCAAGCAAGGGAAAAAAACCTTAAAAAGAAATCTACTGATTATGAAACAGCAAAAGAACCGAAGAAAGCAGTAACTCAAAACTATCTGCCACTCAAGACACTACTTCCATCCGAGCAGCAAGCACCGATGATTTGGAGCAAACCGGGTCAATTGCGGGTAAGGAGGATGGGTGGTCAGATGTCGATCAATATGGTCCATGGATGGTGGTTACAAAGAGGAATTTTTTGGTTCGGTTAAAAGTGAGCCAAGACACGGTCATCTTGTTGGGCCTAATTCAAACTCTGGTCGAATTGCATCAACCGAAATAAAGGGTGTCGGATGCAGGGCTAGCTCAATGGAAAATATGTAAAATTTCTTAATTAATATTCGTATTTAAATTTTTAAAATTAAAAAAATTATATCAAAAAAACTCATTCATTGATTTGACAGCAATTCAAATCTGATTAGATAAGATATAATTTCATATTTCGATTAATCTAATATTAAAAAAAAACAAAAGATGTAGAATCAAAATGCAGTATTTATATATTGTGAAAATTTTTAAAATTGATAAAAATATGATTATTATTTTTTTGATTCCAAAAAGTATTAAAATCTAGTTTTAAAAAATCGAATTTAAAGTTAATTTCTTAAAAATTGATTTTAAATTATCTAATTAATCATCTATAATAAAAAAATAAATTAATTAATTAAAATTAATATAAAAAAAATCAACTTTAAAATTAATTCATAAATAATCGACTGAATCGTCTCACTCTATCTCCGGCTACATCAACCTCCTTCTCTCGTTAAATCCTACTCTCTCCCTCTCCCTCCATCCCTCCCCTCTTCCTCTCTCTCCTCTCCTCTCTCTCTCTCTCTCTCTTCCTTAAAATAAAACACGCACCCTCTCTCTCCGCATTAAAGTTATATTAATTTTATAAAATAAATGTTTATATATTTTATAAAATAAATATTTATTAATTTTATAAAATAATCTAATAAATTATATTCTTTTTTTAATATTTGTATATTAAATAAATCAAATAAGATTAAATTTATAAATTAATATATTAATTTTATTTTTATAAAATAAAAAACATCTCTCTCTCATCTTTCTCTCTCCTCATTTAATTTATATTAATATTATAAAATCATTTAACTTATAAAAATAAAATAATTTTTTCAAAAATTTATATAAAATCAATAAAAAGGGGATCTGATCAGGTACCTGAACCTGAACAAACTATTTTATATTACCATTTGATATTTGATATTTTAATATTTAATATTATAATTTAATATTTATTTTAAATATTAAATATTAAATATTTAAATTTCATATTACCATTTAATATTTTATTAACATTTAAATATTTAATTTAAATATTTAATATTATTAAATATATTAAATTAGAATTATAAAAATAACTATAAATTATTAATATTTGTATAATATTTCAAAATATTTATGTTAAATTAAAACTATAAAATTTAAGAATTTAACATATATTAATATTTGAAATCATTTAAATAAATTAATTTATAAAATTATTTTAATTTATGTTAATTTTATAAAATTATTTAATTTTTTAAATCATTTTAACTTTATAAAATATAGATTTATATTTCATTTTTTAAATCATTTATAATTTTATATTTAATCAATCTTAAAAAAAATAATTTGAAGTCGATTTTTTAATATTTGTAGATTAAGGGGTATACATAGAAGAGTCCCGTAAAATTATTATTATTAATAATAGTAGATTGACCCCTTCTTTTCTGCGCTCCGTAGCAGATAGATCCATCTTCAAAGACAAAAGGAAGGAGAGAGAGTGTGCGAGAGAGAGAGAGAGAGGGGTTAGAGAGAGAAATGGATCTTCCATACGCAGGAGTTGGAGGAGGAGGATGGCCTATGATTCCGAGCATTCCTACCCACACTAACACCCTTACATCCCCAAGTCATGATCCTCTATATATTCATCAACAACAGCAGCAGCAGCAACAGTTTCATCAACAACAGCAACAGTTGCAACAACAACCGCAACAACAAAGACTTCATCCTCAGCAACAACAACAACAGCAACATCACCATCAGTCTTTGGCTTCTCACTTCCATCTATTACATGTATGTCCCCTCTTGAAAACACAACCCTAACCCTAGTTACAATTTGAGTCAAAATTAGGTTTTCCGGGCTTGTTTATGAATTTTGGTTTCTGGGTATGTCACAGTTGGTGGAGAATTTGGCTGATGTTATTGAGAACGGAAATCGAGATCAACATTCAGATGCATTGGTTAGGTTTTTCTCACTAATTTGTGCTTTTATGTTTAATTAATTTTGTTCAATGTAAGGGGTTTTTTTTTTTTTCTTTTTGGAATTTTGCGTTGTTATTTATCTGACTGAATTTTGGATTTTGGAAGGTCAATGAATTGAACAACCACTTTGAGAAGTGCCAGCAGATGCTGAAGTCAATCTCTGATTCTATTAGCATGAAATCCATGGTAATTACTAAAACTTTCATATAATTTACTTTTCTGTATTCAATAAAAATGTTTTCAATTATTATCTTAGTGGGTATTTACTTACATATGGTTTGGGTTGCACATGACCGAAGCCAATGGGTGTTTAAGCTTACTCGTTTAAAAATGTGGAGAAGAGCCAAGTCTCATTTGCATATAGCCTTACATATGATTTACCTTTTTCTGAATCCGAAATATAAATGTTGTCGATTTTTATCTTAATAGGCATTTGCTTACATATAATTAGAGATGCAAATGAACCAAGCCAAAGGGTATTTAAGCTTACTCGTTTCCTCAAAATGCCAAGTAGAGCTAAGTTTCGTTTACAACTGAGATTGAAAATCTTTTCCAAGTTTAGATTGTAAGGCGAGTTGAACAGGCCAGAGTCAAACTCTAATTGGTCCTAAGCCTCTGTTCAAATGCAGCTCATATAATAAACAACTTTGAGATATCTTATCCTTGTTTGGCTCATTTAACTAATTGAACAACCCAAGCTGAGTAGAAATGTAAACGGGACTGTACAGGGATTGCTAGGTTCACTTTCAGCCCTATATATAGTTGTTGCTTATCTGAAATTTTGTTGATGTTAAATATAGAATCTTTGTATTTTACGTAATGAGTAAACTATCCATTTCTGAGAGTGTTTTTGACAATTATATTTGGCTGACAATTGGGAGTATGGTGGTCTAAGTTACTCATCTATTTTGATCAGACACAAAAAGGAAGAGAAACAAAATATTGTGAATATTATGCTGGGATTTGATCTACCTAGATGTTATTGCAGTGTTCAATTCATATCTTTATCTGTACAGAATGCATGTCAGAATACAATTATGTGAGTTCACTGGCACTACAGGTCTTTCTTCGTCCCTTTTTCCTCCAGTTTAGGACAAGGGATTTGAATTTTAAATCATTTGGTTTAACTATCTTAGTTAAACTGTTAAGTATGCAAATTGATATGTAAGACTCCAAAGATGCTCAGTGCATTGTAATACATTGCTGTAAGTGATGAACTATTTTACTTTTGGGTTCTTAAAACTTGAGAACATCCTAAAAGTCATTGCTGCAGTGATCAAGTAGAGTGTATGTTGCAAAATGACCTATGACTTGGCATGGTCTCTCCCCATGACCAATCAGATCGAATGAGTTTACAGTCAAATGGACAGGAGAGAAATTATATCTTTTCACAGATCAAGTAAATCACCAACTCAATTTTCTTTTTTTTATGCTTCTTGATGATGCCTATAACTAGTTCCAGTCTCTATGCAGATTTGAATGATGAAATTGACATTGAAGTCATTTCTGTAGGAGGCCTTTCTTATGTTTCCCATTCATTTGTATAAGTTGTAGTTGCATTTGTTGGCATATATCTAGAATTTTCTTAGTCATTTACTGTTGTGATTGTAATCTGGCTGTTTACAAAACTGGCAGACAGTTGAGCAGCAGAAGCGTAAGCTGGAGGAAAGTGAGCAGTTGCTTGCTCAACGGAGGTTAGCACCACCTTTTTTTGCCTACTGATTTTCTATAGTTGATTTGCTTGTCCTTCCCCTATGCTCCCTCCTATACCAGGGATCTGATTGGGAACTACAGAGACTCTGTTGAAGAGCTTATCAAGTCTGAGCCGTAGGAGTCTGTTCTACAACAAGATATAAATAGTCTCTCTCTCTCTCTCTCTCTTTCTGGCACTGTGACCCCATTTAATGTGCTTTACTTAGCAGGTTTGTGTCCAACATTATCAACTGGAAAAGTCTGCATGCTGATCTTTCACTTAATAGTTTTCCTGTCATTATAGGATTTTTGAACATGAATCAAATTAGTGTCTTTGTTCTTGATCCACCAAGGCATGTCATAGGCTACAATGAGAAAGTGATATCGAGTATATCTGTTGTTTTATTCCTCCTATCTTTTCATTAGTTAAATGGGTATCATTCGGACTTAGATATAACAAATGGAAAAGTTTTCTTGGTCTGCTTTGTGCTTTGTTAATACTTCGAATTTCTTGTGTTGCCTTTAACAATAAGAAAAGGTTCTTTCCTTTTACTTCCGTTAATCGTGGTTCAAGAATGGTTTGGTAATCTGGAGCTGTTCATTGTGGTGTAAGAATTGCTTGGTAATCTGGAGCTTTAATGACAATTGGTTCTGTTCTTACCGGATTGGCTCTTCGTGCTGCTTGGAATAAAAGCTGGACCTTGAAATTCTTCTATGAGGTTATACCTTCTGCTACATATGCTATAGTTACTCAAATTTTGTATGAGTACATAGGATACTAAATAGTAATGTAAGCAGAAAATTTTCAGGATTGCTGCTTCATTTGTTTATGATACTTAGATTTTTTATAAATCAGAAGTTCTGCTTCATTTTATTTTCTTTTTTATGAGATTTGATTCTTTATAAATCAGAAGATATTATGCTTGGCTTGATCATTCCTGGGTTTATCAAGATAGTAATCAAGATGTGATCGATTATATTTTGTTATGTGCCAGATTCGGAGATTCATCCAATATTTAACTTTCTCTCTCTCTCTCTCTCTCTCTCTCTCTCTTAATCGAAGAATTTTTTGCGACTACACTTCAATATTGTCAAGAAACACTTCGTAAAGAGTAAGACCACAGTTTTGCATGTCGAAATCGAGGGGTAGCCAGATTCAGAGAGGTAGCCGGGCACCACGATATTTATTGGCTTGAGATATGAATGATTCATTTAGGAAAATCACTTTAAAAAAAATATATTCGAATAATTTTTTTAATAGTTTTTAGTGGATGGAATGCATCTGAACCAGTGAATAACCAAGTGAGAAAATAATCCTAAGGATAATTGTGACTAAAATAGCAATTTTTAAAATAAATTATATTTAATCGACGTTTAGTTGACCTAGTAATTAGACACTCATACTTTTTAAATAAAATCTCGAGTTTGAGTTTTGTACAGGTATCGAAAGAATTTTGTCTTTAAGAGTCCGATCCAACTCAAACCCGATTTAGTCAGGCCCAACTTGATTTTTGAATACCAGTAGTTTACATATTAAAAAACAAATGACATTAATTTAGTATTTCACAACAAATTATACCGAAAAATATGTAACTAAAATTTGAAAGTTTTGTTAAAATTGGATTTGTGATCTTTTGTTATATATTAAAACTTATGACTCACTAACTATTTAATTACCAAATCATTTTTTTTCAATAGCCTAATCGGGGTCGAGTATAATAAACAAGACAAATTTCTTGAGAATAAATCGTATTATATTTGTTAATGAAAGGTAATTTTTTGATCTCTTTGGCCTTGTTATTTCCCTCCCTCCCTCTCTTTCTCTCTCTCTCCCCTTCTCTCACATCTTGGTTTATTGAAACTCCGAGTCAAATGCAATTTAGCTTTGACAGATTCAAAGTGACAGTCACTAGTAAGGCAACTTGCCAAATTCAGAACCCACAAAAGGAGTTTAAAGTTACTGAATTATGACAGTAAAGCCTATTTGGGGAGAAGAAAAGAAACCCTGTAAAATAATCCAATTAAAAAGGTGAAAAAATGAATATTCATACAAGAGCAGAAAATCTCTTAATTTCAAATGAATTATCAGATAGCATATTATCCCCCCCCCAAAAAAAAAGTAATGATCTGAGGATAATTTATCCCATCTTCATCCCTTGAGTGAGAGAGAGAGATGCAGCACAGTGCTATTAGATAGCATTACCTATGCCAACGGACAGTCAGCTTAGGTGCTAGGTCCCTGTTTAAAACTTGGGAACGAAAAAAATTATATTAGAAAAATTATCCCTTAAAATGGGCCCAATATATACTTAAAATCGAATTATTTAGAGGAGTATGAATTCAGATATTGGTCGGTGTAATATCAAAAAAGGATAGCATTAGCTATAAGGCTGCATGGATGAAGTTTTGCAAATATAGACTTACATGGGCCAAATAGTTTTTGTCGTTCCATTTTTGAAGTTGCCAAAAATGGCTTTACCTTACAAGTAGTCTCCACCTAAGCATATTTGACATCCTCAAAAATCTCTCTCAAAAAAACAAGATAACACAGTTAATACTTCTCTCTCTGATAGTGATATCTGTCTGTTTCTCCTCTGATTTCTCTCCATCTCCCAATTTTGCTACTTCGTTTTCTTCGCATTTGAGGAAGGAAGTCCCGGCGGAAAAGCAGCCGATATCTCACCCCCCCCCCCTCTCTCATCCCCAACAATAACATGAGCATTCCAAGGGTTGGTAACGGCACCCAAGCATGCGCTGCATGTAAATACCAACGTAGGAAATGCGCTCCTGACTGCATTCTCGCCCCTTTTTTTCCTCACGATCGCCAAAGACAGTTCCTTAATGCCCATAAATTATTCGGTGTCAGCAACATCACCAAGATCATTCGCAACCTTGACCCCCACCAGAAGGAAGAAGCCATGCGCACCATCATTATCCAATCAGACGTACGTGCCAGCGACCCAGTTGGAGGCTGCTACAAGATCATACTTGACCTCCAACGTCAGATTGAATACTGCAAGGCCGAGCTTGATCTTGTCCTTCATCAGCTAGCCATATGTCGAGCTCAGGCTCAGGCTCAGGCTCAGGCTCAAGCACAACAAATCCAAATTCCTGAACCTGATACAGCACTAACTTGTGACTCTTTGAATGTTGATCCACTTGGTGAATATAACCCTATTCAGTACCAACAACTTGAATCACAGGAAGAACAATTCGTTATTCAAGAGAACCAAAATTTGCAGGATGTTACCTCTTGGGACATGCAAGATCCCAACGCTTCGACATTGCGAATTAAGCAGGATTTTGTGAATGAATATGATGACATCAAGCCACTTTTTGTGATTTCTGGCGAAAGAACTGATCCCAAGTTTGATCCTGAAGAGACAATTCAACAAAGGTTTGTATCATTTGACATAGCTCTTACCATTCACATGCATGGCCATCATCGATAATTCTTTGTATTGAAAATCCGGAATGGTTATCTGAACAAAACAATTAACCAAAAAAATAACTGCATTTTAAAGCGCCGGTAGATTATAGGAATGCTAAATTAAAAGCGAATTTTTGGGTCAACCTTTTCCATATGCATTACAAAATATTTCTACTTAAAAGATTCATAGCCAGGAAAAGGAAAGAGAGAATAATCTGTTCAAGCTTTATCATCATGTTGGTCCAAATTTCAAATTCTCATCCACTTAGAAACAAAAAGGAAAGACCAATTATGGCTCTCTTGCTGCAGAATAAACTTTGAGCCCAGGTGAAAAGACAAAAGAAGAACGTAAAATTTAGTGATAGCAACACCATGGAATGGGATTTGCAGATAAACTGTTATCTCAAATCCCAGGAAATCAAAATTTTCAGGCAATCACTATCACAGCCATTTCAAGCTACCATTAGAACAACCAAACACTTAGCCTCTGCCGGAATTGTTTCATTAGTTGAATATTGTTCTAAAATGTAAGGAAGAGCGTGCAATTGATCATATTTTCATCAATCTATTTGTTGCTCATTATATCTTTTCACTGATTGAGAATTTTCTTACAGTTGCAGGGAAGAAATCATACTAAATGGAGACAAAGCCTTATTAAAGACAGAAAATGTTTCCATTTAACAAGCTCAGGATCATGACCTAAAGGGTGCAGCAACCTTGTTTACCCTCACAAACTGTAATGCTTGTTGACTGTAATAACCCTTGTACAAGGGATTTCGGTGCAGTTTTCCATACCATTGGTTGTTTTTTGTAGATCTATTAAAGAGGGGATAGAACAAGAACTGTTCTTTCCATTTCATTTTTGGGCAAAATGTACATAGTTCTTCATCTCTTCTGCCATAAGTTATAGCCCATCAAACCCCGACTTAGCTGCCCACCTGCGACATTGTACATAGTCCTTGAAAAGCAACATCGCTCCAAACAAAAGTTGCCTGCATCAGACAATCAGCTAGAGATTACAGACGCAGTAACAATTTAAGCATGAGACACCTCCATTTAGTCTTAAAAGTAGTAAAGAATGCAGGGTATGCCTGACCAAGGCCTCTGCCCAGCAGTCACAGAAAAGAGATTATTAACCTTGATCATGTGGGATGTCTTGTTTCTGACGTTCATACCCCCCCCCCCCAAAAAAAAAAAACAAAATAAAATAAATAAAAGCCTACTGCCAGAGAATAGAAACAGGCAGACGAATGTGCCTTTATAATTTAAAAAATATAATAATAAAATAAAGAACTTTATATACTACATATTTGAGATTCAGACCGGAGATGTTAAAATTGGATGATTTCTCTTTATGTGAAAAGAGTGATAAAATTCTTCTAATAAGTGCATTCTATTTTCAAATTTTGATCATGGACAAACTCAATGACTGTGGATCAGCTAATATCTCCACCATATCCTTTTTCTTTTTTTTGGTATTGGACTTACCCAGATGCTTCGACTAATCCTATCTGACATACTATCAGACCCTTTTTTAGATGAGAATTTTCTTAATATAATTTTTTTTTTCCCAAAATTCGAATTCAAGTTTTGATTAAGAGATCTAATGCTCTTTCCACTAGGTTAAAAAGAACATCAAGCGAAATATTCAGTTACTTAGCGGACCACCCACGTTGTGTTTTTGTGTGGTTTTATTTTAGTTTTTGATTGCTTTGGACTTTATATCTAGCAATTACAATATGAACATATATTTTTTAAAAATTTTTGGATGATTAAAAGACATTATAAATCAACTAGAATGTTATAATTTTAATACTTATATGTATGAAATATTCAAAATATAATTTATTTTAAAAAATAAGTTTCAATTTATAGAGAAATTGATGCACAAGAAATTAAAGCATTTAATCCTCAATAATTATAATTTTAGATTTGAAAGCACCTTTGCAAACGGGTCTTGCTCTGATTCCATTCTTAGAGATGTCAAAGGTTAAAAAAGAGACTTAAATGAAAATTTTGGACAAAAATGATAAGATTTTTAGGAACAATAATCTTTGAACTGTTCCAATTTTCTAACTAATTAATTAAGGAACAAAAATCATCGATCATAATGCAATAATGGCACCAAGCTATATGATCACAAATTCGTTGAAATTCTGTAATAGATATCATTAAAATTACCAACAGGTAATTGGTGACAAATTGCTATATCCTTTAATCAAGATCATGAGTTTTACTCACAATTTTGAGTATGAAATCGACTATATTGGGGACCCTACCCCTAAGAAGGACCTTAATCGAGTCAATTTAGATTAGTCGGGGTAAAACTCTGAATATCGGGTGATAGAAGGGCACTAAAAAAAAAGATATCATTAAAATTCTGAATTCCTTTTTCTTTTTGAATTTTTTTTACAGAAATGCACAAAACTAAAAAGCCTTATATTTAATTTATATTATTTTGAAAACTCCTATCAAAAATATAGGGTGAGACAAATCTATACCTAAAACTTATAAATTTGTATTTAACCCATATGTGAAAAATCATTGTTTAACAGAATCTAACACTAACAATGTTTAATAAAATAAGGAAAACACTTTTTATCCCAAAAAAAACAAAAAAAAAAATCCCAATGAAAGTTCATAAATATTAGCTTAGTTGTTAACTAATAGAAACGAATTCGAAAAGATAAAAAATAATAATAATATTTTATTAGAATATAGAAAACAGAAACTTATCGAAATGCATAAATGTAAAAAACATAAAATTTTATATATAAATATTAATTATTTTATAAAAAAATAAAATAATTATCTTTTATAATAAAAATTTAAAATAATCAGATATATAATTATTAATTATAAGAAAAATAATATAAAAATTATAATTATAATTAATTAATTAATTAATTAAATATAAAAAAATATAAAAATAAAATATATATTTTAAAAATAGAAAACATTAGTAATAAATCGTGGATTGTCGGGGTAAAATCTTTAGGTGGAACCATCAAAATTATTGCTAAATGATGTACTCAATAATAGTTCGTCTAGTACCTGACTGCAGCATGTAATCAAGTCTTAATTCAATGCAAAAGAAATTGAGGAAAACAAAATTAGTTATAAAGTAAAATATATATATATATATATATATATCTAATAATTATAATCTCTTATTTTAATATGATAATTTTAAATTTAAATCATTATAATATATATATATATATATATATATATATATATAAGTCGATGAGCATAAAAACTTGCTCCAACTCTTTCCTACATCCCAAAAATGATGGCTTTTGCCCATGTCAAGTACACAACACAGTCACTTCATGAAGCCTTGGAAACCAACGGTTTTTAGGCGTCGATGGAAAGTTCAGTATAATAGAATAGGATGTTAAATTTTTTAATTAAATTTTAGATTTAAAATTTAAAAATAAAAAGAATTATATTAAAAATCTCCTTCTAAATAAGATTCTATAAATATTTAAATCAAATTAATCAAAATATAATTTTAAATATTAACAATAGAAAAAAAAGAACCTTTAGATACATTACTTGACAATTTCTCCGATAAGTGATAGCATTTAGACCTCAACTCACAAAGCAAACTTTCACTGCTTCCGGAAAGGCCTCTAAAGCCCATATAATGTGTTTTCAATGGGATAGTCCAGTAAATAGATACTTCCAGATTTAAATTATAGTATAATAAAAAAAATGTAAAATATGCTTTTTTTCATATTCTTTATGATTTTTATATTTTTCTTAATTTGATCCTATTTCCGATTTTAAAATTTTAATATGGGTTCTAATTTTAAATATAATTAAAGTTATTAATTTTGAAAGTACATCAAAATTATTTTAATTTTAATTTTAATTTAATTTTATAAAATTCAATTTTAATTTATAATAAAATTTTGAACATGCTAATTAGGATCGGCACAACATTTGGTTTAGTGGGCTTTGTGGCCGGCCCTTTGTTTTTATAGAGATAGAGGCTACGGGGAGAGAATGAGAGATCAACCTAGTTAATTTAATGAATAAAGATATTAAATCATATAATTAAATATCGAGTTTGAAATTTAAAAATAGAATAGATTATATTGGGAGAACTATCTTTAGAATGGATTAAATAAATATTTGAATCGAATTAATCAAAATATAACTTCGTATGAAAATCGATGTTACAATTCCTAATCCCCTAATAAAAAGTTTCGTACTCAAAACTAAACTGAAACTATATAGTAAATAGTTGAGGATACTGTCTCCTCATAGCATTTTCAGGCTCCTAAATCTGCTTCTCGACTTGGTCGTTCCTCCAAAGTACTCTGACTAGGGGAACCTCATCGTTCTGTAGTTTCTTGTTCTGTCTGTCTAAAATAACTACAAACTGAACAGGAAAGCTCAAATCATTGCTCAAATCTATCGATAGAGGTTCCAATACATGGGAAGGATCAGGAAAGTACTTTCTCAGCATCAAGATATGGAATATATCGTGAATCCTAGTGGTAAGTCCAATAAGTTGATACTGTAGAGAGAGAGAGAGTGTGGGGGGGGGGGGGAGACCACATGGAATGCAGTCGTCGTCCACATGATTTGGGGGGTTAAGGAACCTTATTTGAATGCTATTCAGACGCCACTATTTTCTGCGGCCTTCCAAAAACTGCGTATTGTTATAATTATAAAAGAAAAGCTCACCGACACACACAAACATGCCCTCCAATTAGGGAGACATTGAATTACTCTGTGCCATGGTTGGGACTTGGGACATTAATTTAATTTCAAGACCTCAATTTTAAGGTCTTTTATAATATTTTGCTCTTTCTTCCTCAGACCTCAATTTTAAGGTCTTTCATAAGATTTTGCTCTTTCTTCCGTTTTCCTAGAACAGACATCTGTATCCACACTTTAACAGCAGATGTCTTGTTTACATTAATTTGGTAAAGAGGATTCGAATGTTACTTTAATAGTTTCTAAAGATAAATACGCAGAGGTTTATATTTTTTTAATTTGAGTATGGGTATCTAAAAAATTTATTAATCTAGTTCAAATAATTTGTAATTTAATTAAAAAATTGATTTTTTTAATATCTATTTTTCTATTTTTAAAACTAAAAATTAAAATTTTAATTAAAAAAATTTAATGATCAATAAATCATTGGTATGAATAGATTTATATAAGAAAATTAATCTTATTCTGTTTGAATGGATGGTCAATTTTCTGAGCTATATGTACTATTTTATCATTTTAAATCACACGATTTAAATTGGTTAAGTGTATTAGTGTTGATGGATTAATCATTAAGACGAAACCATTTATCGTTAAAAATTTTATCAATATTAAACAAAAAGAAAATAATGAAAATACGAAGTTTGAAATTAAATCCATAAAATATACATTTTCAATAATATTATCGAATTTAAATTCACATCATAATAAAAGCTTGCAATTATTTATATGAAATTATAGAGAAAAAAATTACCAAAAAAAAAAACTTACTTTATACAAATAAAGCATCGTGAGCCGAATTTTACAAAATTTTAAACTATCACGAATTATATAATAATGTAAATCGACATGCTGCAATTAAAAATCAATGGGTTGGATAGATGGTTCGACTCGGAGGGGTTCATGACCATTGGTGGAACTACATATAAAGCAGGTCATTCTATTAATTTTTACATATCAAATAAATATTATCTTCATTCAATCTAAAATCTTATCCCCGCTAAGATTATCAATCGATACACTAAAATCATTATTTTATACCATAAAAATATTTTATCCCACTATACTTGGATTTTGAATCTGTCACTATTTATAATCACCCCTGATAGTTTCATCCATTATATACTTTATTAATGGATTGAATCTTGATTTATTATAGCATTTTTCATATGAGAAAAAATATTTTTTTTCCTCAACAAAGTTAATTAAATATTTTGACTACAAATTTAAAATTTGAGAAACAAATTAACTTTCGAGCAATCAACTCAACGTTAGTGTCTTCATATGATTATAAACTTGAGTCCAAAGATTAAAAGCCACACATTTTTCTAATAAGATTCCAATTATATTAAGGGATGCATTATTTTTACCATAAAAATTCTCCCATACTCCATTTATAATTGTACCCATATGTCCCCAAGGGACGAAAGTCCAGTGACGACAGCCTTTCTCCAATCCCGTGATTTTAAAGTCGATTTATTTGTTATAATAAAAAAAATTAAAAATTGTACCCATCTTAATTTATACTCGTGAGTACTTTTCAAATTTAATAAAAATTTAACCCTTTTTAGTAAAATAGTTATTTTTACAAAAAGAAATTATATTAATTATATTCAAATTCAGAGATCTGAAATTATCTGTTGCGATCAATTGAAATAATCACCCGAATAAAATTTAATAATTAGGTTATAATAACATATTTGTCCAAAAAAAATTAAAATATTATTCGAGACTCAAATTGAATATTTTATTATATACAGAATTTATTAAATGCATATTTGCACCATTATACTTGGAAAGACAAAAATAAATAAATAAAACCTTTTTTGAAATGTTGAACTTGCTACAACAATAACAAATAAATTCTTATGAGTCAATACTCAATTATCAATGTGGACATTTGAGAACGATTGCTTATTGGCTGTACAACAACAATCAAGTTTTTATCCAATCAAGTGGATTTGTATATATAAATATTTTTATATTATTATATTTTCGATAATATAAATATTTTTATGTTATTATATTATATTTTTTTTATATTTAAATATTTTTTTTTATATTTCATCGTTAAAGTACTTGTCATAATTTTGTACCGTTAAATAAAATTTCTATTTATCATAGTTTATTGGAAAAAAAAAAAGACCCCTATTCTTCAAACCAATAATAGCCTTTTTAAATTTCACTATGAAATTGACAAATTTTACCAGTAATTTAAAAAAAAAATTAAATTACTTTCACATACAAAAGAATATATATAAATAAATACATATATATGAAAAAAATAAATTTCTTTCCTATCACACTCGAATCATTTTTTTTTTTTTCTAATTTTGTAATTTTTCCCCTCCATTCAATTTCCATTAAACATCTAAATTTACAAATTACAAACAACACAATAAATTCAAAAAAAAAAAAAAAAAAAGAACTAAAATTCAAAACAATAATAGAAAAACCACACCGTTAATATACCATTTTTACCCCCGGGAAATTCAAAAAGTCCATTTCCAGATCTTGACTCGGAAATCGACACTGCACTTCATATTATCCTTCGACGCCGTCGCCGGCGACTTTCCGGTTGGAGCACTGGCTTGAATTCCGTCGCATGTAACCCTAATTCCGACCTTCCTCGTTTTCACTGCTCCGATCTTTGCTTTCACTCTCGTCTCCAACTGAATCTTCAAAGGTAAACCGTTTTTCGTTTTCAGATCTGATTTCAGAGTCGAAGCAGAGCTCGAATCTAAGCTCTGTCCTTTACTAGAAATCACACTCCTCAAAATCGTCGTGTTCTTCTGATAATGAGTGAACGCCGGAAAATTACCGTTGCCAACGGAGATTCCGTCGGCGAAGACGGAAACGGAGATCGGCTTGTAGAAGAAGACGATCTTCTTGTTGGGATTGTAAGCAGAGATGGTGAGATTAAAACTCGTGTTCAATTGCGAAGAAGACGAAGAGAGATTGAACTGAGAAATCTGAAGACTCGACACAGAGAAATCTGGTCGGTGAGGACGATAGAGTACGTAGAATACAACTCCCGCGATGCCAATTATGAGGAGGAGGAATAGGACGATAAGAGTAGTGCAGAGACAGAACCGGCAGCAGCAGCTCCGACGGTAACGGCGGCGTGGAGGCGGCTGAGGACGGTATGCCGGACGGTAGAACTGAGACTTCGCCGCCGGAAAAGTTGCGGTGCCGTTGGCGGTGGCGGTTGCGGTGGTTGTGGTGGCGGTGCCGTTGGGCTTGGCTGAAGGATAAACTCGCTCAGCCATTTGTGATTAGATTAATTCAATGATTGAGCGAGAGATAGAGAGAGAAAGAGAGAAGAGGGTTATAGTTATAATAGTGTCGGCTAGAGAGAGAGAGGAAGGTGTAGGAGAGGGAGAGATAGAGTGCAACTTTATAACTAGAGATTAAACAGCTGGAGATGATTTTAGTGTTTGGAATAGCGCGTGGACCACACGGTTTGTTTGCGTTAGGAAGTGAATACAGCTGGAGATTATTAGGAGAATTAATCGATCAGAATTTTTTTTTATATTTTTAAAAGGACAAATTATAAAATATATATATTCTTTATTTAAAAATATAATGTTTTTCTTAAAATATAAGATAAATTAATAAAATTAAAATTAATATATGCCTTAGTAAAACAATTTAATCAACGTTTCACTTCTTTCAACGACAAGTATTAATTTAGTAATAATGTTAATAATTATATAAAATTTAAATCAATCAAAAATATTATAAAAATGCTAATAATAATTAAAGGGAGAAAATGAATTAAATTTAAAAAGTTTAAATTTTATTTTAATCTCTTATTAATTAATTAAGGGTGTTCATACTAGTATTAATGTATCGAGTCTCATCAGAACTCTGTAATTAAGTGTGTTTGAGTAAAAATAATAGTGGGATAGATAATCTCTCTGAAACTGTATCTCTCGTTTCGACCCATTTAATGAAATAAAGATTTCATTGTTGTTAATTAATTGAATAATATCATAGGGTATAAACCAGTAGGATATGAGATTTTTTGAAATTAATTTTTATATATAATTCACATATAAATCAAGTAACTCTGATTTGTGTGTTTTTTTTTTTTTCATATTTAAATAGATTAAATTATGAAATATTTTTTGAATAATATTTCTTGCAAATGCAAGAAAGCGTGAAACGCACGCACCAAATAGGCAAGTAGACGAGCTATTTACTCAACAAAAACGGACGTGGCCACTTCACCTACTGGAGCAGTCCACGGATGAGACTTGAAAGTGATTTTTAAGGAGAGAGTCACAATACAAATTTTTCAGATCCAACGGCTCTGATCACTGCAACATCATCAACAATTTGGTGATCAAAAGCCTGATGAATCTGCATGTGGGGAAAGAATACATGCAACAATTTGCTACCTAATCACACTGTCATACATACATCAACAATTCCAGACTCTCTCTCTCTCTCTCTCTCTCTCTCACTCTCTCTACAATTTTTTGGTTGCCCAGATGAGAAGCATCAGGGAAAATGGTCAGAGTACAAATTTTCGTTTGGAGTATAATGGTGTGTGCTGATAAGTCATTTGGAATGGTTGGGCTCTGGACAGGACATATGAGCTGCTAGAGGTTAACAAGTCAACTCAAACCAAATTCTAAATATTTTTGTCGTCCATAATTTTAATTTTATAAAATATTTTTTAATGAAAACAAATATTTTTCTTTCAAATTGTCTGCTAGAGAGGCTGATCTAACCGCATGGAATTATGTTTCGGTCTTAGTATCATACATGAAAATTTCGATACTTGAATATTGATACTCATTAAATAAAATCTCAAATTCAGATCTTATATATAGAGAAAACAAACGTTTAAAAAGTTTTATTTTTTAAGAGGTCAATCTGATTCAAACTGAATTTAAACGAATTTAATATAATTACCAGATATCGATAGTTTATAAAATAAATAAATAAATAAATATAATTTTAAACTTTAGCTATTAAATTAGATTCGTTCATCTCAAAAAAAATAGTCTAACGATTACAATTCATTTTCCTAATCCCATGATACAGGGTTCAAATATCATGTCTGTGTAACCAAAAAAAAAAAAATAGTGTTAATCCATTATTGTATTGGACCATTATGCTTTGGGCTGTCTATTTTATATGGAGAAAAATAGAGTGTTCATTATAGCATAAGAATCTTTTTTTTTTCTATTTTTCTCTTTTTATTTGTTAAGAAAATGAACTTTAAATTAAAAGTTATCTTGCTTTCCAAATTTTTAAAATCTTTCTTTCTCCCTATAACTCTTTAGTCAAATATATATAAATATATATATCAATGATTATATTTTCTGACGATTTCATCACCGACAGTCCGTTCACGATTAAACTCAATAATGATGAATAAATATTATTTTCTGTTCAAGATTATATTTTTATAACGAGAGTTGTGCTTGTTGTGAAATATTATGAATTATTTTTTAATAACAGTACACTCCAAAAAAAAAAAAAAGTATTTTCACTTGTACCATTTTTCTTCAAAAATACTTTTTATTGTAGGGGTTCTTGTTCAATGATAAGAATTGTGGAATCAATACAATCTCCATCTGTCTTGTGTAGTCTTTTGGCTGACAGAGCATTAAGACACACTTCCTCTTTCGCATGGATTTATTAGTAATAGTTGAAGAATTGTGTATTATTGTGTCTTTAGTCTTCCTGCCATTAAGTATGAGAAAATTTTATTTTTTATTTTTTATTTTTGATTACAAAATGAAAACCGAGCCTATCTTCTGAGGGAGGACATACCCTTCAGATCCCTCTTCAAAAGATGAAACACCTCACTAGCAGGCGAGTATAGCTTATGAACCGCAGGGGGACTCTGTGACCCAACTTCACAATCGCATCGGCACACAAACTAAGAGACTTTAAAGCCTTTACCATTGGGGTTGGCAAAACATCCTTAACCATAATTAGTAAGAGTTTTTGATTTACTAATTTTGATCTGATTAAATCAGTGTCATATTATTATTATGTGAGTGTTATTTTTAAATTATTCTCGATTAAAAAGATTTCATCATTTTATATATTCGACTGAATAATTTTTTTTCTGAAAATAATTTAATGATTTACATCAAAATAAAATATATTTTTATTTTTAATATTATTTATCAAAAGAATTTAACCCTCATTAGCATAAATCTTGGCCTCATCACAAACCCATGGGTTAATTTTATATTACTACTAGAGAGAGAAATTAATTAGTTTTTAAAATTAGGTTCATTTTATATCTTTCTTTCTCCTACTTTGCAAGATTCCATTTTAAGTTTTTCTTTTTCTTTTTTTTTTTTTTGGGGGGGGGTTTCCATTCAAGCCCTTGCTGCACTTTTTCCTCTTTTAACTTAATTAATTTTATTGAGCCAAAAAAAAAAACTTAATTAATCTTATTTTATCTGCATTGATAAATTAAAATCTCGGTAATGAAAGTTCAAACACAATAGATTAAAAAATTTAGAGATCATAAAGTTTGATCACAGGTATCTGAGTTTTCACTTGATTAATTTAATTTGAGCACTATAAGCTTATTAAGGAATTAGCTCTTCTAAACCTTTTTTATCCATTCTCAAAGTTTGAACTTAAAATCTCTGATTAAGGGGATAGAGTGTTTGACCACTTAAAATTAAAATTAAAAGGAGTTTGATAGATGTCCGTGGTTAAAAATATCAACTTCCCTCTCTTGCTAAGAAGCTACCTTGATTGACATTGTCCTTCTTCCACCTCTATGTATCCAAAAAAAAAAAAAGGCTTCACTCTCTTGTATTTTTCCTTATTTTCTCTTTAATTTTTTTTATTATTTATGGTATCTCTCCACCATGATAAAAATATATAATTTTTTTATAAATAAATATTAAACAATTATTATATCAATAGATTTTAGTAGTAAAAATAGTTCACATGCAATTAGAGGTGAGAGAGGGGTGAAGCAGGCAATTATCCCCCCTAAAAGTTTAATAAAAAAATAATATATATGTATATATATTGATTACTAGTATTTTCAATAAATCTCACTGGCAGTCTCAAAAATGATAAATAAAAAATTTTAAAATATTACAACAACAATAATTAACTTTTATCACATTAAATGAAGTCAGATATATGAATCGTTCTATGTTATTTTACTCTATTTTTTAATACTTATTCATTTATATATTTTTTTTTATATAAATTTTTAAAATACTATTCTTTTAAATAAAATTATAATCTGTTTTATATATTATATTTCATTTTCTAATATGAATTTCTAAATTTGGCAAATTTTCACTATTGTAACCTCAGTTCAAAAGGTGATTTGGGACATGTTTTGTTTGTGTGGTTTATATCCAAGACAAGTGTAGTATGATTGCCACCATGACGAAGTCTTTGTCCTTATCGCTTGGAAGGTGATGTCCACCGATGTGTTCCAAAATCAACCCTATTTGTGGAATTGTCAACTTTTGCACCAAAGGCTAAAGTTAGATTAGTATATAATTTAAGGATATGGGTTATTTTTCATTTGAAAATTGGAGCCTAATCCTTTAGAATGGTGACTCGTGGAGGCTTACCTAATGTTGTCACAAACATTACACTTGTGAAAGTTGAATAATGACCCACCTTTTCAAAAATAGTGGAGAAAATTAGGCAAGAAATTGACTCACTCATTTGGGTTTTTGCCCACATAAGATATAGATATTTTGATGAATAAATGAATAATCGATCTGGTAGAATGTGGTATTATGTCTTTTAATTAAATTTTAAGTTTAAAATTTGAAAATAAAAAAGAGTTATTCCCTAATGGAATACGATAAATATTCGAATCGAATTAATCGAAATATAGTTTTAAACAGCGGTAGTGAAAAAAGAGAGAGAGAGAGAGATGTTGGTGGCCCTAACAATTGCCCTTTAAATTCTAGTCGTTGTCCACGGATCAAGGAATGTATATATTATGAATTTATTGCTTCTCTATTTAGAGATGTACTCATTAATAACAATACTTCTTTTATTGTTGAAAATAATTTAATTTTGAGGTGCAATTTTATTAATGTGAGGATAAGATTCTTGCAGGATACTGCCCTTTTTCTTTTTACTCACATCATTTATGCCCCAATCGAAGATTTGTAACTCCACCAACCAACACCATGCCCTCTACACCAAGTAAAATTAGGGACATTGCATGCCCTTAAATCTCCTTGAATTAGGACCTAATATGACATGTATGCATTCATTGTAGGGCTTCAATGTTTGTACATCTTTGCTATAACTTCACATCGTCTTGTGCATGTACTCATTTGGGTAGGTGTAGGTTGGTGACATCGATATTGGAATTGATTGCTTCAAACATCAGCACTTGGTGTAATTTGCTATATCCTTTAATTAAGATCATAAATTTGATTCGTGATTTGAATATAAAGTCGACTATATTATGAGACTCTTACCCTTTAAAAGGGAATTCAATTAGATCAATCTAGATTAATCAGGATAAATCTTCAAACACCGAGAAATAGACCAAGTTTAAGGACATCCCCAAAAAAAAGAATTGATTGCTTCAACACAAAATTATCAAATGTTAGAAAATTATTTAACAGAGCACAATTTGTTAGTTTTTTGAGTTCAAGTTTACTAATATATTAGAAAGGAAAATTTTAAAAAATAATTCAATGATAAAATAAAAGAAATGTAAATTTACAACCATAAATTAGAAAATTATTTTCACTTAGCAAAGTTAAAGAGTTTGTAAACAGTAAAAAACTTAAAATGGACTGATCAAATATCTAAATTTTTATCTTTATTAGAAATGATAATTAAATATTTTATTATTATTTATGGAAAAGTTACCAAAGTGGTAAGGTACAGTGATAGCACCGGTGATTTATCATAATGTCAATGTTTATCGAGTATGCTTAAGTTCAAATCATGAATAAAATAAAATATTGAAAGAATTTTATACTTTTAAAGATCTAATCTATCTCAAATCAAATTTAATTAAATTTAATATGATTATTAAATATTAATTAATTATAAAAAAACAATTTGTCATAATTAATAAAAATAATTTTCATATTTATAAAATGATAATGTGAAGAAAGGGCAGCATTCTTAGTGTGTAATGTTCACATTTAGCATGTGAAAAATTATTGACAAGTTGATACATTTAATCACCTGCTTATCATAATGCAAATAAAATGAACTTTTGTGGGGTAGATACGTAGAATAGGAGATCACTAAGTTTGAAGACATGTCTGCATCACTACTAAATTAAAATGTGTCATTTTTACATTAATCATATTTTTATTATTTTTATTTATTTGTTAAAATATTCTTAAAATACAGTAATTAACAATATACTACACCTTCAAAACCATTTCTATTACTAAAAAATTAGCATTATTTTTCAAAATATACTGAAATTGTCTTGTAATTCAGCTCAAGTACTGTGGAGTCCAAACCTAAATCACATTATTTTATTCTCATAACTTGAACTTAATATCTATATTTAAAGAAATGCAACGTTCTATTATTATATCCATAAAAGTTTGGTATCGTAATGCTTTATAATCACAATACGATTTTACAATAAGGATGGGGTAACTGCATACCCTCCTAATGCTAGACATGAATTGCACATGCAAGTGAGTAGAATTTCTTTGTAAGGTGTTAGCAGAATCAGCAAGAAATTTTCAAAAGTAATGGGACCTTCCATGCCTCTAGACAAGGAGGTATGTGGGTGTGACCCGTCAAAGTACTGTGAAATTTGGAGCGTTCCATTCACTTGCCCTCCAAAATGAGTGAGTCGGAACATACCTTTTCATAATTGAACATTGGAATTAACTGAAAACCGGTCCACTGCAAATCCAGAGTTTTAAATGGCATTTATACCTAACATATACAACATTCAACCTTAAAATCCCATCCAACCATTATGCTCTCTCTCTCTCTCTCCCTCTCTCTCTCTAAATTGTGTGAGCTACTTTGCTCTAAGTGATCTTCTCCCTTCTTTATGGTTGATGAAATTTAGTACACTCATATGACTATTAACAACTTATAAGCCAAGTTCAGACAAAATAGCAGTTCTTACACCTAACCCACTTCTTGTCTTGTCACTAAAAACGTTCCTTTGTGGGTTCACCTCACTTTTATTTTTTTCCTTCTCTTAAAGCTTACTCTCTCATTCATGTTCTGCTTCTATACCCTTTCACATCTTTATGCACACTTTCTTCTTCTTCGTCATCTTCTTGTTTCGAGTGGGTTAAGAGATCTGCAGATTTGATCTCTTGGAGAGATATGAGGAAAAGATTGATTCTTCTATGCCTTTTGCAGATAATTTTGGATGTTCATGGATCTGCAGGTAATGAATTTTGAAACTTGAAATTGGAAATTATTTTATGATTTTGTTTTTGCTAATACCCACATGATATTTTTGCAAGATCACAGTATAATCTGATTAAATTTTGTGTTTGGATTGAAAATTTGGGAATTTGGTGTGTCTGAGTTGAATTTTAGTGTAATCAGAAGGAAAAGAATGATACACACGAGCAATGTTGGACAATTTGGTACCGGCTTATATGTCAATATTATAAAAATTTTTATTTTCGATGCTCATTTGATATTTTGGCAAGATAAATTGTGGGTTTTTCGTTATATTTTGTTTTAGGTATAAAAAAAAATGAAATTTGGTATCTCTGAGTTCAATGTTGGTATGAACAATGTTGAAGAATTCAGTACTGAATGTTATATCTGGGTAGTGCAGAATTCAGTATCTGTTGATGAATTGTCAAACTAACCAATTTTTGTAGAAATTATTGATTTTTCAACTAGATTGGAGATTTTGGAGGAACTATGATAATAATCAGATGTCTTCTTTGACAGTTTCCATGTACTTCTGTCTGGTTTTTGAGGATCAACATGATAATGAACATATAAATATTCAAGTTATGACATTCTTTCTCACATTCTAATTACCATTAGAATTTTCAACCTTTTTGGGCTGCTGATCCGAGGATCTTCTTTTTCCAACTATTTCCCTAAAACTTGAGTCTCTTTTTCCAATTAATTATAATTTTATAATAAGGTAGTCTTGCCTTTACTCTTAATCATCATTTTCTCTGTCCTTTTCTTTTTCCCTCCCAACACAAAGCCCCTACATGTTTGCTAAAGCTCTAATTTCAGTCTTGCCATCCGACCGTGACAATAGAAGAAGGTGCTCAACTCTTTTCATCTTTATGCCTGGGCCCAACATTCTTTTATAAAAGAAATCTATTTATCCAAATGCAGATTTCGATAAATTTCAAATAAAAACCATATCGGAGTTATTCTTTATGGGATAGTAGAAGTGCATTTCATCAAGTCAAGGCACATTTTACAGCAGGTCAATTAAGCTCATTTCATCTTTACATTCATTTCTACGACGTACTTACTTTTTGTTAGTAACATGATCATGGAAATGTACAATTTAGTAAAATTTCTCCTGTCACTAAAAGTCCATTTTATGTACAATTTCTATCATCAATCAACTTGACTTGATGATGCACAAAGAGTATCAGAAGTTGATTTTTGTTCTAGACTTGTACGATCTCATCAGCTTAACAGTACAGTCTTCTGCTTCATCATACTTTCTGAGCTGCTTGTGCAGAACAATCAGACCAACTTCTGTTTTTTCGTGTTGGTTATAACAACACAGTCATATTTAGTACTAGATATACAAGAGGACCTCATGAGCAACGTTCTGTAACAATTTATTTGTGGCGTCATTTTATAACGTGAATGGCGAAGCAAAGAGTTTAGGCATCTAGTGGTGTTGAAAATAAATGCTTGGGGGGCATATGACCTTCCAAAAATGGATGCCGATTTTGGTCTAATCCAAAGCATTCGGCTGTTTGCACGTGTGAAACTAATTGGACTAGCCTGCAACCATTTAGTGCTAACTCTGAATTTTTCATGCCAATGATACAGGGTCTACTGAATCCCCATATGTTTTTAGAGGTGCACTATGCATACAGCACATTTTCTGTACATTTATCTCCCTAAAAGCAATTCATTTCCTTGTAAATGCATTCATAATGCTATTGCTTTAATGACATAGATGCTTCAGCACCAAAGAAATTGCCAAAAGAACCACTGCGGCTCCACCAAGGGAGGATGGAGCCACGAGGTAAACATCACAATTATAACTTACTTTCTTCCATAGGGGCACAAGCCGCATCTTATGTTTATATTGGTATTAGTGCAGAACAAGATTTTTCTGTATCTATTGACTTTGTCTACAATAACAAATTGATAAAAGGGATTGATAAAAATACAAAATCATTTTCAAAAGTCTTAAGGGTTAAGCTTATTTACAGTACAAATACAATTCTGTAAGTGACGTTAGGTTGGATCTGTCCCAAAATGATGCCACAGAACCAGCTGTTTCTCCCACATGGAATACTTCCCGCATTGGCAGGAAAAGGCATGGAATACCAGCTGCTGGACGTCCAGCCAAGGAATTCCACAAATCGTCACCTATGGATTACTCTCCAACTGACGGTTGCATTTTTTGTTTTTTCATTGCTAGCATATGAGGTTCCATATTCACCAATGAGGCTAAGTAAATGAAGTCCTTTTCCATGTTACAGCTCCCACTCCAAGTACTTCTGTGAAGACAACTGATAATGCCCCTGCACCTTCAAGTCCATCTCCAGCAAAGACATGGGCTCATAGTCCAGCATCGCCTCCTTCAAGTTCCTTACATAAGCATCATCATGGAGGAAACAAGTCGACCAAGACTGGTTCTACTCCAAATCATAAATGGCATTCACCAGCTCGTAGTCATCAAGGTCATTTCCTTTAACTGCATATAGTTTTTAACCGTAACAGTATATGATGTTTTCGGGAGAGTAAATGCTAGCTACTTTTCAATTGAAGGTCAAGGTCCCGCATTCTCACCGGTAAAAGCTCCCGATATACCACCAACTAGCCAGCACTTTCTTGCTCCTGCACCTTCACCAACAACTCAAACAAGTCAAACCAAAGGTATGGGAAGAATAATCGTATTTTTATGTTTACGAATAAGAGGACCCTCATTTCATATGATTTCTGACAAACAAATTCCCCTATCATGTTTTGTGTCTGCAATTCTTTTATCCCCTCAAGTTTCTCCTGCAAAATCTTCTGCAAAGAAAATGAAGGCTCCGCCACCACCGCCAGTTATGACACTACCACCCCCACCACCTAACGAAGGTAAATGCGTAATCAATCTTTTCTTTGCTTTAAACATAAGCTGTCTTTTTATTGCCACTGCCTTCTTTATCTGCTTCACTACCAAAGTTGACACTTACTGGTCATTGGCTCTGCAGATTGTATGTCATTAATCTGCACAGAGCCACTAACAGACAGCGCTCCTGGATCACCCTGTGGTTGTGTGTGGCCAATTCAGGTCAAATTGCGCCTTAATGTTGCACTGTACACATTCTTCCCTTTGGTTTCAGAGCTTGCTGAGGAAATTGCAGCTGGTCTCTCACTAAACAGAAGTCAGGTTCAACTCATGGGAGCAAATGCAGCTAGTGAGCAGCTAGAGAAAACAGTCGTCCTAATCAATTTAGTGCCCCTCGGAGAAACATTTAACTACAGTACTGCAATCTCTACCTATGAGAAATTTTGGAACAACCAGGTCATCATTAGGAAATACCTCTTTGGTGCCTATGAAACCCTATACGTTCACTATCCTGGTTAGTTGATGGTTGTTTATTAATGCTCCAAAAATATATGTGAACCTTCAGAACATACTTAGGTGTTTTCTTCTTCTTCTTCTTCTTCTTCTCCTTCTTCTTCTTCTTATTCCTTTTTTTTTTTTTTTTTTTCATGTCATTTGCAGTTTCCTTTCATCTTTAAATTTCTCCTTTTGAGTCATGGACCAGTATTTAAGTAATCCAATACAGGTCTTCCTCCCTCTCCACCAACGGTATCTTCAAGCATCAACTCCATGGATGATGGACCATACAACAATGGCCGTGATAACAATGGCAGGACGATAAAACCTTTAGGAGTTGATTTGCCAACGAGACAAAAGCACAGCCTTAGTTGGAGGAAGGTGATTTTGATTGTTCTATCATCTGTAGCAGCATTAGTTTTATGCACGGGACTTGCTTGTCTTTTGCTGTTGAAATCCGGCAGTTCTGTTCGAAAACCTGAACAAGCTCCACAAGTCTTGATGCCACCCTTTGCCAAACCCTCTGGTAAGATTGTCTTAACCTCAATCCCCATGCTTTTCATTAATTCAACAAAATCAAATGCGAGATATCCCCAATTAGGTCTAATGGTTTGCGAGCAATGTAAACTACTAGAAAAGAATAACATAAGCTATCTACTTAATCTCTTGAATTTCCTGACTTCTCCAAAGGGCATGAATATATTTCTCAAAATGGTTTTCACCTTCTCATATCTGACTCCTTTATTCGAGCAACTGCTTTCAGGGGCAACTGGGTTGATGGCTGGAAGTATTGCAAGCTCTGCATCATTGTCCTTTAGCTCAAGCAATTTGACTTATACTGGTTCTGCTAAAACCTTCAGTCTATATGAGATAGAGAAAGCAACTGATAATTTTGATGCCTCAAGAATACTTGGAGAAGGTGGTTCTGGGCTTGTTTACAACGGAGTCCTTGATGATGGAACAAGAGTGGCCGTTAAGGTTCTAAAAAGGGATGACCAGCAGTGCGGACGTGAGTTCTTTGCAGAAGTTGAAATGCTCAGCCGTTTACACCATAGAAATTTAGTTAAACTGATTGGAATCTGTACAGAGGACCACACATACTGCCTAGTTTATGAACTCATTCCTAGCGGAAGTGTGGAATCCCATTTACATGGTACGGAAAGTTCATAAAAGTTTTTAAGATTCTTTTGAGTTTTGCAGTTGGGTCAATCATTAACTTTATTCTTTTCTAATGATGTTAGGAGCTGACAAGGAAACTGCTCTGCTTGACTGGGATGCCCGATTAAAGATTGCCCTTGGTGCAGCAAGAGGTTTAGCCTATTTGCATGAAGACTCAAGCCCTCGTGTTATACATCGGGATTTCAAGTCTGGCAACATCTTGTTGGAACATGATTTTACACCTAAAGTTTCAGATTTTGGTTTGGCTAGAACAGCTCTGGATGAGGGGAACAAACATATTTCAACACGCGTTATGGGGACTTTTGGGTATGAACTTCTGAAAAAAATGAGGACAATTAGCATCCTTTTGCACAAAAGACACTTTTCCACTGAATGCATAGACAAAGCCTCATCTGACACCCAATTTTCCTGTTTTTCCAGGTATTTGGCACCAGAATATGCGATGACTGGCCATCTTCTTGTGAAAAGTGATGTCTACAGCTATGGCGTAGTCCTACTCGAGCTCCTAACAGGAAGGAAGCCAGTGGACTTGACACGGCCACCAGGCCAAGAAAACTTGGTTGCTTGGGCAAGACCACTACTTACAAGCAGGGAAGGATTGGAAATAATAATCGATCCATCCCTCAAGACCAATCTCCCCCTAGATAGCATGGCTAAGGTTGCAGCAATTGCATCAATGTGTGTGCAGCCAGAGGTAGCTCATCGCCCCTTCATGGGTGAAGTTGTGCAGGCATTAAAGCTTGTCTGCAACGATTTTGATGAGACAAAAGAGATGGCCTCCAAGTGCTGTAGCCAAGAGGATTTTAGTATTGATGTAGATACTAAAGTCGGTAGCATGTTTGATGAACTTCCAGAGACTTTGGGTACCTCTCATACCATGGCAGGATTTGATCCCAGTTATAATGCCAAGCTAGCACTATCAACAACAGATTTGTTGACATCATCTGCAGGACTCGAGTCACAGGAGTTTGGTTCTTTTAGGAGGCTCTCAAGTTCCGGGCCTCTGAGGGCCGGGAGAGGAAGGCAGTTCTGGCAAAGATTAAGAGGATCTTCCAGGGGAAGCGTGAGTGAGCATGGATTTACATTCAAATTATGGGCAGGATCACGTTGATCCATTTTTGAAAGCTATTTGGCACGTTGATTTTAAAGCTTCTTTTCTTCATTATTTATGTTTTTTGTACGGATGCTTAAATCAATGCAGCAATCTGCAGAATACCAAGGGTTTCAACATTAATTTTGCAAGATTATGGCTCTAGATGATGCTTTGTACATAATGAACAACTTGACACAAAGGCTGTGGGACTGCAACTAAGCTGGACTTGATATCTTTTCACTTTACAAGTAATCTTAGTTTACGTTACCTGGACACTTTCACTTTGCCAACCGGACACATCATGGGTACAGTGTTATACACTTCATTTCAGTAAAAATTTTGTTCAAAGGCACGGACTGATTTCAGTGAAAAGCTTGTTCTAAGAAGGTGCAAACAGGTTTCAGTGAAAACTTTGTTTGAAGAAGGCTCATACTGATGTTGAGCACATGACCGCACTGGGGTCCATGTAACATGGTTATTACATCGTAGTACACCTTCAAAGAGAAGTTTTATCGATGGGTGGAACAGTTGGAAGCATTAATGCTGTACCACATCGGTTTCATTTTCCTCTTTTGGACTAGATTCACAGACCACTAATCTTCTGTCTGGACCTTTTAAGGAACCAAATTCCTTGGATTTTAAGGATTTCTAGGGTTAGTTGCTGCATAGACAACATATAATACCAAATAAATTTGTTGCAGAAAGGATGGCTTGGCTGGTTTGACTGTTTCAATTTATCTGCACATGATTCTTTATACAATATACATGCATACAAGAGTTTTGAGAGAATAGTATATAATATATATTCATATTACATTAAAATTTGCAGTTTTTCCGTACAAATTGGGCAAGCATTTTTCCTATGCGTCTGCTTGCCAAGAATGAAAGTCCGAAGTATTTTCCACCATTGAAAGCACCATCATTACAACTGTTCAAAGTCTAAAATCTTCTCTCTCTCTCTCTCTCTCCCTCCCTCCCTCCCCTTTACACACCAGCTGTCCTACCTAGTCTGTCTCTCAATATCTTCACTCCCATGTACCTGCAATTTAACGAAGAGCCATTTATGAATGAACCGACCTCAACTAGACAAAAATGAAAAATTAGGGGAATTATGTTTCTTTACCTGCCCATCATCATGACAGTGGCTTGAGGATTTGTTCCCGGAGAATTGTTAAAAGTGGAACCATCAATGACTCTGAGTCCATTAACCCCAAGAACCTTATAATCAGAGTCTACAACCCTACCCACATTGCACCCACCATGGTAGTGCCAAATAGTGATCACGGAGTCTCTACAAAACTGCTCTAGAGATGCAGTGACATTAGTATGCTTTGGTATGAGATTGACATTAGCTTTGACACTCATGTTGAGCAGCTTCTCAATGGAGACCTCTTCACATTGAGCATAGTTTGAGAAGTGTTCAGACCTCACAATCTTCTCCACCATTCGAATACCATCCACACATCGGCGAAGATCGGATGGGTGGCTGAAGTAGTTGAAAGTCACTGATGGGGTGTCCTCAATGTTAGTGCTAATCAAATTGAGATGCCCTTTTGATAAAGGGCTTGCAATCTTCTCTAATATGAATCCTCCTCTGAATGCCTCGTGCGGCAGGTATCGCTTATTTTGGATGAATTCCTCCATGGCTTTTGGAGTTCTTTGTTTTGGAGGGATTGTTGAGAGCTGCCCAATCTATTCACAGAGAGAGAGAGAGAGAGAAAGAGATCATATATTAAAATATTTTAACATAAGAATTTTCTAAAAATACTAAAAGGACATAAAAGGACTGACCTCGGCTGACATGATTCCATGGTGGCAATGAATGCTATCCGAGGACTGTCCAAATCCGCTGCTTGCCTCAATGTACACGCCCAACTTGGTAATCCCTACTGTTTGTATCAGTGACTGCTCAACTGGATTCTTAGTAGGAATGAAGACTGAGTTCATGGGATTATCTGACATGCCCTTCCCAACAAACTTATTGTCAAGGACTACACTGATGTTCATTCTCTTAAGGTCAACTTGAGAACCTATACCACTTAGTAGTAGTAACTGGGGACTCCCAATTGCTCCACTTGACACTATGATTTCACTGGACAATCTCTTTGAGAGAAATGCTTGATGTTGGGATCCATTTTCATCCTTAAAAATCACTCCTACCGCCTTTGGTTTCTTCCCTGCAACAAAATTTACAGCACGTCATTTCTTGCAGCACTTAAAAACTTTTCGGCCCAGACCGGGTCTGTACTTAATGCCTAAGCCTACATGTCTAGCGGGCCTCCGGCCCAGCCAATAATTAGGTCCTAAAAGTTTTGATCATGTTATTGGAATTTACCAGTTGTGTCAAATAAAATTTTCTGAACTGTTGCATGAACCAAAACATTGAGCTTAGCATAGTTCCCGTAAGCAAGAAGTTCGGCTGCAGTGTGTCTGCGACCGAACTTATCAAAAATGGTGCCACCGACCTTGGTACCATAGATGTGATCATAGGTAAATCCATTAAAAGGAGATACCCCGACTTCTAAAAGACCGTCTTTCAGGGCTTGTTGCCATGGTGCAAGCTTAGGCCAGTGCACAATTTGCCTCTCAATCCATGGATATGATTCATTCACCAACTTGGGATCCCAACCTGCACTTTTAACGTACCTGAAAAACAGTAAAACCTACAACATTAGAACAAATTTTACTACTTTTAGTAACTGACATATACTACATTTTCCATGTCTTGACATACATACAAAAGAATGACTGGCATCAATTGCATTTGCATGTAGAAAAAGGCAGTTTGTAGCCAACTCTATCCACCAACCTTTGCATGACTTGGTTGAATTAATAAATAGGACCCAATGGCAGACCCTCATATAGAGAGATGGGACCGGGCCGGTTCCGGCCAGGAAACCGGCCCAGCTGGCGCATTTCTAGCCCGGATCGGTAACCGGCCCGGATAAACAGTAACCTGGAACCAGCCTAGCCTACTACAATAACCGGGCCGGTCCAGTTCCTATTTTTTTAAAACCGGCGTGATTTCGTTCCAATAGCCTTTTTTTTTTTGAAATTTTTCCCTTTGAAAATTGTCGAATCGGACTGGCCCAGTCCGGCCCAATTCAGCGAGCCTGGTTCATCAGGCCAGGCCAGTTCTAAGCAAAATTTTTTGGGAACCAGCCCAGGAATGCCCTTGGAATCGCCGCCAACCCGGCCCACGATTCCTGGGCCTATCCCGAAACCCCCAGAATCAACTTGAACCGGATCAATCTCATCTCTACCCAATACTCAATGGCGGGGGATTAGATTCAATCATTAAAAAATAATAATAATAAAATAAAAAATAAAGCCGACCATCTTTATCATTTTAATTGATACAAGTCCTATCAAAATTATATATTATTGTGTGAACAAAACATCTATAAAAAATAAAAAAATAAAAAATAATCAATTAAAATCCTAATCAATGGTATTTTCTTTCCATTAGGAGGCCGTGTGGGGGGAGCCAAAATCAAATATTTCTTAAAAAATTTAGCATATTTTCTTTTTGCTGGGAAAAGGATCACCGGCATCATTCAATCGCCGGTAAAACAAAATAACAAATGCCGGGAAAACACAGTGCATATAAAAAGCTTTAGGATTTTTTTTTCCCTCAAGCTTCAATGAGAGTCTGCCGGTGATAGAACCATTTAATACACTAGTTAAAGGCTTTGAAAAGGATAGATAACTAGGTTTTTTTTTTTTTTTTTTGGTATATTATCATCCGATATTTAAAATTTTACCTCAATTAATTTAGATCGATCTATTGTTGAAGGATATTTTTTTCGTTCCCATTGAAACTCGAACCCAAGTACATAGTTAAGGAATAAGTTATTCTTACTATCACACTAACATCACTTTGATAGATAAGTAGGTAAAGGAGAAGAAATAGAATTAGAAATTTTCTTTGACATAAACGATTTAAGGGTGTGGGTTCTTCCCTGGACTGTGTGACTGTCTAGTTCTAAAATCTGAATCCTACTTGTATAAGCGATAACAATTTTTAACAAAGTCAATTGAGGTCTCAATGTTTTGGTTCTGTTCCTTTGCAGCTTCAAGCTCCATCCATCCATAAAAGGGTATGTGCCTATCTAAAGAAAACCATCTCTCTCTCTCTCTCTCTCTCTCTCTCTCTCTCTCTCTCTCTCTCTCTCTCAATGTTTTGGTTCTGTTCCTTTGCAGCTTCAAGCTCCATCCATCCATAAAAGGGTATGTGCCTATCTAAAGAAAACTATCTCTCTCTCTCTCCCCATAAAAGAGTATGTGCCTATCCTCTCACTTAAATGTTTGCTTTGCCTTCACTTCACATCTACGTACTCTATCTACCCAAAAAACACTAGGAAATTAAAGCAAACAGAAACACATTAGATGGAGAGAAAAGGACCTCACCCACCAAAGCATTTATTGCAAACACATGGTAGAGGAGAAGAAGATGAGGGTTCATAAATGTTTTTGCTAACCCATTTGTACTATGCACATATCATGAGTACCATATGGTCACATTCATCACTATCGAGACCCTATACAGACGATTTTTCTTAATTAAAAGACAAAACCCCACCAGAAACCTTATCAGAATTTCATTTCATAGGTTTTGAAATCTTTGATCCTGTGGATCTTAAGGAAAAGGTTCTTCATTTGATTTTTCTTAAAAGACAAAACCCGACCAGAAACCTTATCAAAATTTCATTTCATAGGTTTTGAAATCTTTGATCCTGTGGGTCTTAAGGAAAAGGTTGTCCATTTATTGTTGAGTGTGAGTACCAAATTTTCTTAACACGCTTTGATTACTAGAATATGTCCTCTCTTTGAGCATATTCTAGTTATAGATCCAAAAGGGTCAAATATCCCCCCCAAAACATGTTTGTTATAAAAGAAGTGGCTATGCAAGTAGTGCAATGAGCATGGTGATGGGTGTACCTTAGACAGTGACATCACAATTTTGTGAGAATTATGTGCAAAATCCACATCAAAAAACTACTTATTTTATTTGATAATTGTTGAAAACGAATATTTTCTTGAAGGGTGTAATAGTAATCTTGGAAAAGTCAAGATGCTGTGGTGGGTATTGGATTGGATTTTGTAAAACTATGACAAGAAGGATAAAATGCTCAAATGAAGTACAGAGTGGATCTGTGTAATAATGGCTAGGACCAACTCCAACTATTCCATGATCAGAAGTAAAAGAAAACGTATAAGATTCTAACTCTTCCAACATATAACATTCTGAAGAATTTGCATAGATTTATATCAAGGTGCAATAATATAATATATATATATACACACATATAAATATATATATATATAAGTATATATTGAATATACATGATCACATCGGTTATGGACCTTCATATAAACCTAAATACCCCAATCATGTTGAGCCACACATGGACATAATGTGCTACCAAATGCATGCTATCCTTACAACAAAAATAAAATATAAAAAGAATATCAAAATTGGATAAATCGACAAACATAACTTTCAAAAAGAGAGATGTCATATAGACTAATGATCAAAATAACTGAATCTAATGTATCACAGTGTTGTCATCTAAAAATATATTGTACTAACCTTATAAATAAACCTCATTTTAATTCATTAAGTTAATGTAATATTACCTTTAAAGGGAAAGTTGGGGGGAAGAGGGAGAATATAAGCAAATGCATACCTTGTGCTCGCTCTAGTGTAGAAGCCAGCATTGATACAAGTGCCTCCACCCAAGACTCTAGCCCTAGAATTGATGACTCCATCAGTGGAAACAAAAGGTTGAGAAGCAGATTTTGGTGAAGTATCAGCTAGGGAAATGTGGAAGTTTTTTAGGTAGGAGACATTGAAGTTGGAAAAGGGTACACCCCCTCTTTCTAGTAATAGAACACTAAAATTTTGGGACAGTGTTGCAGCTAAGGGACACCCGGCTGTGCCACCTCCTACAATTATGTAATCAAAGGTGTTTTCTCCACCGTTGGATGAAGCCGATGATGATGATGAGGACGAGAATGTGCTTGCCCTTCTGATATATGGGTATCCAAATTTTGAAAAATTTTCACCTGCATTGAAAATTTGTCATGTCTCAAAATTGTGGGCCTGCTACAATTTTTAAAATTGTGTAAGGGATGTATGTTTTCGGGTAGGTCATCAAAGAGTGAGTGAAATAGGAAAAAGCATTAACAAAATGAATCTCAATACAAATATTTGCACTATTTGTTGAACCTAATGAGCTTCCATTGCCCAATAAAGGCCATAATTGAAAGACAGAAGACAATCTTACTTAAAATTTGGTATTACCCTTAATGCACCTTACTAGAAAAACAAAAAGTGTGTCTGTGTGTGAGAGAGAGAGAGAGGGAGGGAGGGAGGTTTAAATGAAAATAATCTTTTTTAGAAGTCACAAAAGAAAATCTTTTAGTAACGAAAGAATATGACAAAGCTACACATATAGAAGTGGCTCATTGTCACTTCCGTTCCAACCAAAACTAAAGAAAAGAAGACTAAACTATGGCTCTTGGATCTTAAAACAACACATTAAACATGTATATAGAGAGGGGGAGAGGAGGGATGACAACGAGGATAAAAAGAAGTAAAAGGTGGGGAGGGAGGGGGAGAGAGAGAGAGAGAGAGGGAAGGAGGGAGGGAGGGAGAGGGAGAAGCAAACCTTGAAAAGAAAAACAAGAGAGAATATTGAGGCTGAGAAGAGAGAGAAACAACAGCTTCACAATCCAAAACAAAGCCATTGGGAGGCAGAGAGAGGCAGGCAGAAAACCACAGCGAGAGAGAGAGAGAGAGACCACAGCACTGATCCTTCCTAACACACTTCTTTCTTTGATGTGTCCGTCTCTGGTTGGACCTTTTCTTTGTGGGTCTCTATCGTCTCTATATATAGTACCTTTTTATTCTTAAAAATTTTATTTCTCATCACCCATGTTTTGTACCGATGTGTACTGATTCAATTAGACGTAAGGTTGAATGCCTTATTGAGATTTAACTCTCATGTCTGTTCCTCGTATTTATGAAATATTTCTTATCGAGAGGTTCACCCTTTGAAAAGTACTACTATAATAATCGATTCGGTTTCTCATATTTATGAAATATTTCTTATCGAGAGATTCACTTTTAAAAAGAATTACTATAATAATTGATTCAAATTAATTAAAATAAATTCTCAAATACCAATAACCATGTTTAAAAACAATAATCACCCAAGTTTTGTAACAATATTAAAAATGTCTTGTCACATCATCATCAAAAGTATTAATAGTTGAACATTAATCATTAAAAATTAACCATGTTAAAAAACAATAATCACCCAAGTTTTGTAACAATATTAAAAATGTCTTGTCACATCATCATCAAAAGTATTAATAGTTGAACATTAATCATTAAAAATTATTAAATTACAAGACACAAATTTACAAACAACAATAGTTGATCATTAAAAAATTCCTAATATAACCTCTTATTAGTTTAGAATGCCCATGAGGGGTATTTTAGACATTTGTATTAGGGTTAGTGGGGTAACTCCCACTAACCACATCTTAACCACTCCCCTCCATTCTCTCCATGATGGTTGCAATACCTTTGAAAAAAAAAGTCTATTGTACGTAAAAAACTAGGAGGGAAACAATGGTGAATGTTCTTGAGAGAAGAAAGAAAAATATTCTCTAGAGAGAGAATATAGAGGGTTGAGAAGAATTCCGAGCAGGGAATTTTTCTCGTCACAACGAATCGCCGGACTGAGGGTTGCGGCGTCGTGGCATTGCGGTGGTGGTTTGATTAACATCGTGATCACCATCCCGACCGCGAGATCCGATCGAGGGATGCACGGTTGATTTTTGGGCTCTGCACATTCGAGGTATTTATACCCTATACCCAATCTATATTTATTTTTCCCGAAAATTATTTATGAATGCTTCCGCTGCATTGAACTCGATTAAATTCCAACATTGGTATCAGAGCGATACGTTGGATTAAAAATAATTTTCGGGTTAATTTTTTGGTATAAAAAATATTATGTTTAAAATTTGGGGTTCGGATCACGGATGAGTTTCGTGAATCCGAGAACACCACTGTGTTACCCATAATCCCTAGAACACGAAAATGATTTTTTCGTAATTTTCTGAGCACGTTTAGGCGAAGAAAACTCCGGTTGAAACTTTCGGTCGTGAATAGTGACCGACCACTTCAACCTTAGATTTGTCGAGTTTTAGGGCAAATCAACGTATGAAAATTATAGATCTGTAATCCTTGTTTCATGCTCTTCAATTTGATATATATATTGCATATATTTGTGGCCGGAAAAATAGGTTTCAAATTTGACCGCGGAGGGTCGGATTTTTGGATCCAAAATACGCCGAGTTTAGGGCGCAATAATTCCAAAAATCGAGTCAAGGATGCTTGGAATAAATGGAATTAGAGATTCCATAAAAAATCCGGTCAAAATGGTGCCGGAAATGGGTTTTTCCGGCAACCGGGTCGAGAGACCCGGTTACAGAAACCATCGAGCGAAGACGAAGACATCCAGACCCGCTGGCGCGTGAGATACACGCGCGAGGCAGGCGCGTGAGAAGCAGGGGAAGGGAGCGTGACTTTCACGCGCGAGCAGGAGCGTGAAACGACCGGGGTCGTCCGGGTCGGGTTAAGACCCGGACACGTGTCCCCGACCCGCGACCCACGGATCCGGAGCGGTTCGAGTTCCGACCCGCGTCCGGGTCCAGAACCGACCCCGTTCGCGGGTCTCGCGCGTGAAGGCGCGTGACCCGCGAGCCTGCGCGTTAGGCGCGTAAGCCGACGCGCTGCGCGTCTGGCACGCGCCAGAGCGGTTCCCGGCGCGTGGAGGCGCGTGGGGACGCGCCGCCGGTGCGTGGCGGCGCGTGGGACCGCCGGCGGCATGTCAGGTTGTCCGGAATTGAAATTTTTTCAATTTTTGAGGGTCCCACATCCATAAAAGTGACTTTTTGTGGGTTTTTATGCATCGAATCCTAGTCCAAACGGTGAGATGCTATCCCGGATTGTGGTGTATGGTGTCTGTTGATTCATACGCTCGTCTTGGGGTATGTATTCGAATTATTTGGGTCTTGTTGATTCGTAGGGTGCATAAAATGTGAGAATAAGCATCACAAGTCACAACTATCTCATTGACTGTAACTAAAATTGTCGTATTTGATTTTTGCAAGGGGGATAAAATTGAATGATGATAAATACGAGATTTTTCACTGGTAGATTCAATTTATCCTCGAGGAGCAAGATCTAATTATAATTCTGAGACATGAGATGGTGGACTCCAGGGAGGGTTCCACACCTCAGAAAGACGGGATTAGGAGACATTACGTGCATGAAAGAGGAATGATAGCCGAGTCAGGGCAATCCTCCTGAGTAGCATGCACGATTATGTGATCCCAGTCTATGAGCAATATCTTACGGTTTTATCGATTTGGCTCACCCTATAAAGAGTATTGTGGTACTCTTACAGATCCTAAGATGAGGATACTGACTTATAAGTGTAACAACTTATAAGAAAATGGTTGATCATATGATGATGCAACATTTGATAAAAATGTCGAGTATGATCGCCGAGTTAAGGAATGTGACCGAGCCCATTTCGGATATATTTTCTTGTACTGGATGTGATCCAGTTCTTTACCTGATTCATGAGAAATCATGAAAATCTATTTCACATACGACGAAAGTATTCGCACTTTCACTCATGTGAATAGGCACAGTGAGCTCGAGTAGGAGTATCTAGAGGCGAGTAGGCCATACTCGGGTCATGCTTATGCGATGGAGTCGAGCAAGGACTCATGTGTGACTCGAGCCTCAGGTAAGAAGAAAATCATCCGAGAAAACCGATAATACTTCGCAGCTCGAGATAGGAGCGCGCTTATATAGTTCCGCCTAGTGAGTCCTCAAGTAGGAGGATTTACGTACTGAAACAGAGTGTTTTGTTGACATCAGAGGGAGTAGCACTTGCAAGTTGGAGTTGCAAAGTTGCTAGACTCTGTATGCTCTTTACGCTCCAAAAGTTTGATGGAACTTGATTTCAGTTTAGGATATGCTCTGTTAATTTAGAAATTTAAAATTTCCATTTATTACGACAATTCTATGATTGGTTCTATTTTGGTCCATGAGGGACTATATGCACTGAAAATAATTCTTTTCAATGGTATTTCTTGTTGTCCTCTTAGTGTGAGAGAGGATGAACCGGTTAGCAGTGAGTAGTTTTGTAGAACCCGCTAACCAGTCTTGCCTAGACGGCAAACTTACAAGAAAACCATTCGATAATGCAATGAGGGCTGGGACTCCATTGCAGTCGATTCACTCCAACATCTGTGGCCTTATGAACGTGAGAACCTGAAATGGTGTTGGGTACTCTATTACGTTCATAGACAATTACACGCGTTTCGGCTACGTTTATCTGATCTCGCGCAAGTCTGAGGCATTGAGATGCTTCAGGAGGTTTACTAGCGAGCTTGATAATCAGTTACTTGAGAGTAGAGACTCTCAGAATCGATCGAGTACGCGAGTATTTGTCTAAAGAGCTCTATTTCAAGAAGGGCATTACGAGAAACTGACTATTCCTCGATACTCAGTGGAGTAGAGTAGCCGCGAAAGAGGAATAGGACTCTGTTTGAGACGGTGAGGCCGATGATGGCGCAAACCAATTTACTCGTTTCCCATTGGGGAGATGCGTTATTGGTTGCAGCCTATGTTCTCAATCGTATTCTATTAAAGTCCGCAGTCAGTACTCCATATGAGTTTTGGACAGGGAGGCAGCCTGACCTTAGCCATTCGAGATTATGGGGTTATGCAATGTATGTTCACTATTTCTCGCATTTACACAGCGAGTTAGGCTTGCGAGAAAAGAGATGTATTTCTAATGAGCATACAGATGACACTCTCACTGAGATTGAGTCTCATGATGCCGAGTTTCTTGAAAATGATTTCCCTATGAGAGGTGAAATCAATTGGGACTTTACCTTTTCATGAGATGGATGAGCCTAGTGGTTGGCTAATCCCAGTGGCAGGATCCAAGAATCCATTACGGATCTGGGTTCTAGTGGGAGCGATCCATCTAGAGGTAAAAAGGTTTCCCATCCTCTTAAGAGTAGTCGAGGATGCGTACCTAACCGTCGCTTCCCGATTGAGGGAGAGGCTCTCAATGTGACTCTTGAGGATTACGAGAAACCTTTAACTGTCCTAGAGACTCTTGAGGGTTCCATGGAGGACCATTGATTATAGGCCATGGGTGAGAGGAGTTGATGAGAATCAACAGGATCTGGGATCTAGTTGATTTACCTGAGGGAAGTAGGGCCGTTGGGAATATGTGAGTTCTCAACATCAAGAAAAAGGCCGACGGATCGGTGTAGAGGTATAAGGCCTATCTGATAACCAGGGGTTACTCAGACTGAGGGCGTGTTACCTAGATCCATTTACTTTTAGCGATTGTCGTGGACATGATATGGATCTGGAGTGAGACCAGATGAACGTTGAGACTGTTCTCATGAGTGGGAGTTTGGATGAGGATCTATAAGGAATGGCCATCTGGCTTTATTCTTATATATCTGGATGATAAGGTCTGTTGACTTCGGAAGTTTACATATGACCTTAATCATCAATCCAGGCAGTGACGTTTGAGATTTCACGAGAAGGTGACATCTCATGTTTTCGTGATGATCGATGAGGATCATCGCGTATACTTTTTACGTTCTTGTGATCATGTCCTCATGTGAATGACATTTTGTTGACTGGGAACAACAGAGAGTATCTAATGACCACGATGACGTGGACATTGTCGAGTCTTGATGTGAAGAACATGGGTGAGACTCAGTTCTTCCTCGAAGTTAAGATCTAGAGAGATCACTCGAGACAGGTGTTGACCCTTCCACAAGAGTCAAACATCAAGAGAGTTCTCGAGTACTTTGAGAAGATCGACTACGACCTTAAAGATACTCTTATCGCTAAAAGGTTAAAACCTAATTCTTGACATATGCCCTAAGACTCAGAAAAGGACAAAGGAAATGAGTAGAATCCCTTGTTCCAGTGCACTGAGTGATCTGATGTACGCAGTGTCGCGTACACGTTCAGACGTTTGATTTGCAGTCACTATGGTAATTAGGTATCGATCGAATCCTAGAGGGGATCACTGAAGAGCAGTGAAAGGATTCTGAGATATCTCGAGAGAACTGCGGACCTCCTCTAGTGTTACGGAGGAGGTAATTTGCATCTTATTGGGTATTCAGATACCAACTGGGTTGGTGATCTGAACGTATGCAAATCGATATTAGGTTTTACTATCTTGGAGTAGCAAGAAGTAAACCTGTATATCTCTATCTACGATAGAGACTGAGCTTATGAGATGCTCAGCGGCAGTTCAGGAGAGTGTTTGGCTCCGGAGATTTCCGGATCACTTAGGGGTTGTGTCAGATAGTGGGAGGCCAGTGATGATTTATTGAGAAAATCAGGCCGCCTTTGACCACACTTGAGACCCTAAGTATCAGTAAGTCCAAACACATTGATACCTAATACCATGATATGAGAGATATCACCGAGAAGGGTGAAGTGACAAATTAAGTACATTACTATACAGCATGTTGGCTGATCCCTTCAATAAACCCATTGTGATCGATTCCTGTATGAGATATTGGAATCATTGGGTTTGGATACATATTGACATTTCTCATTTTGTACTGATGCTTATTGTGCTATATATATGACATGTGTGCATGATTGAGTCACTTATTTATAGCACCATTTTAATTGTCATATATTTTGTGATATGTTGTGATAAATGATATGTCAGGCAGGCGTGGTCGACTCTCTCACACGAGTGACCACCTCCAGCTCTGAGTGAGCGGAGATGAGGCGGTTTCTAGTTGTAAGAGGCTTTGAGAGTGGCCCTACTAGAACATAAGTCACCCTGATATGTGTTCAGGATGAGGTCATATGCGATATGACCGACATGGACGTACCCACATCCATGTTGCCTATAAGTAGCCAGGTTTGAGATTTCAGATATCACCTGCGACTAGTGATATTGTCTCTGAGATACTCTCTCTGAGATCTCTGGGTAAAGTCTTATGTGTAGACTGTGTCCCATACCTGCACAGTGTTAGAGAAATCTGACATATGCCCTTTGAGAGATTGGGGAATAACACTGTGGCACGCGTTTCATACCGCGTGTGATATGTCGACCAGGGATAGTGGGAGCATTATTTGAGACACTGATATGATTTTGATCCCCGTTCCCACTGTGTGAGACCCGAGATCCATTGGGTGGGATCTCTTGTACCCTTATCACTTTCGACTGTTTCTAGAAGTCTTGGCTCAGTGTTGCTACTTTAGTCTGTTTACTGATGGCCCGGAAGATAAATTGAGGTCTGAGGGACAGGTCTAGGAAAACAGCTGAATTGAGGCTAATAGATTCGAGTTTGGGAAAAGGAAGACCAATTGACATTACATCATTGTGATGTATTCACCGGCTAGCCTATTATGTCTGTCCATGTTGGGATGTAAGCATAATAGTGGATACACTGTCGAGCATTTATTGGGGATTACTTTCGTTGAGGAAAGTAGCTCGATGGATGTAATCAGTCTTGGATCTGGAGTGCAGCGAGTTCTTTTGATACTAACGATGGCTTCTCGATCATCCTAACAGGTGCATCGAGAGGTCTTTGCTTGTAGGTGTACTCGCAGGTCGCACGACGCCCAATCCTGTATGAAAGTCCAACAGGGTGATGTGATCGCATGAGTTGTGATCTTGTGACGAATATTAAAATGTCCTCGCGTGCATGTGGGAGATATTAGTTTAGAATGCCCATGAGGGACATTTTAGACATTTGCATTAGGGTTAGTGGGGTAACTCCCACTAACCACATCTTAACCACTCCCCTCCATTCTCTCCATGATGGTTGCAACACCTTTGAAAAAAAAAGAGTCTATTGTACGTAAAAAACTAGGAGGGAAACAATGGTGAATGTTCTTGAGAGAAGAAAGAAAAATATTCTCTAGAGAGAGAATATAGAGGGTTGAGAAGAATTCCGAGCAGGGAATTTTTCTCGTCACAACGAATCGCCGGACTGAGGGTTGCGGCGTCGTGGCATTGCGGTGGTGGTTCGATTAACATCGTGATCTCCATCCCGACCGCGAGATCCGATCGAGGGATGAACGGTTGATTTTTGGGCTCTACACATTCGAGGTATTTATACCCTATACTCAATCTATATTTATTTTTCTCGAAAATTATTTATGAATGCTTCCGCTGTATTGAACTCGATTAAATTCCAACACCTCTTAATCCTCGATGTTGTTCGTTAATTAAAAGACTTTTTTTTTTCTTTTCAACATACCCCCCACACCAAAAAAAAGAGATATTGAAAACAATGGGAAAGAGACAGAAAAGGTCAGAAAGAAGATGCCCATCAAAACTGTAATAAAGAACAGTGAAACCATAAGTGGGAGTGGTCATTAAATGGAGAAATGAATGCCGCAATTGGAGTAGGAAGTTCCTGTCTTCTATCAGTCTCCTTGCAGCCCACAAAATCCACTCCCCATGTGCCTACAATTTCTTTTCCATTTTTTTTTCGTTTTTTATTGTTGGTTTTTCTATTGTTTGGTTTCGAGTTGGTTTTTCTATTGTTGTTCTTACAGGTAAAACTCAAAAGAGATAGTGAGTATATTATCATTTTTATTAAGCAATGTACACTCTCTCTCTCTCTCTCTCTCTCTCTCTCTCTTCTATCAGTCTCCTTGCAGCCCACAAAATCCACTCCCCATGTGCCTACAATTTCTTTTCCATTTTTTTTTCGTTTTTTATTGTTGGTTTTTCTATTGTTTGGTTTCGAGTTGGTTTTTCTATTGTTGTTCTTACAGGTAAAACTCAAAAGAGATAGTGAGTATATTATCATTTTTATTAAGCAATGTACACTCTCTCTCTCTCACCATGATTCGGGTAGATGGTTGAATTTATTTTTCGTGTAAATGCTCCTTATCAATCACTGAGAACAAATAAATCTAAAAAAGTTTAATTGCGGGAACAATTTTTGATACACTTAAAAATGAGATGGCAATTACACATCTGACAATAGTTCATTCTAGACTACTGCAATAATGTCAATAGCAATTAAAATGAAAAAGGCATTCATTTCCAAAAATGAAAAATTAAAAATAATTTTTTTCAATGGTAATTGGGTGTGTTTTTCCTTATCCATACACTCGTCTAATAGAGAGAGAGAGAGAGAGAGAGAGAGAGAGAGAGAATTAATCATAAAGTTTTTAATTTCACTGCAAAGTCTATATTAAGTAGACTAAATTAAAATTTTTGCTTTCAAAAAATCATAGAGAGAGAGAGAGAGAGAGAGGAAAGATGGTGTTGCACCAGCACATAAGAAGTTGCATGGAATGAGCATGAGATGCAATTTCTGATTATGTTGTGACCATGTGGCATTCAATTGCTCAAATATTGAACTATCATTGTCACCACGCCAACCCCCCCTATGCTTGATAGTTTGTTCATAGTGAAAAATAACTCGCTTCTTCAGCGGGAGTGGGACAGGGTTTCATACCATGGGGTGTCAATCATGGGAGTGAACTAGGGTTGGGGCCCAAATCATTCTCTTTCTCTCTCTCTCTCTCTCTCTCTCTCCCCCCCCCCTCTCCCCCCCCCCCCCTCCTAAGGATTGAATGACTTAATTAAGGGCCATTCTTCAATGCAATGGCTTTACTTCCATTTATCCGAAATCTTTTGTGTACTCACATGATAAGATTCATGAATTCTGAACTCTCCCTGCTCTAATGTTTGGCTTTTTCTTAATTTTCAGCATAGTGAATTTTATTGAATTTATTTTTAATATAATAGATATACTCTGATAATTGTATACTCTCTTTTTTAGTAAAACGAGTATGAATTTCAATTCACAGATCATCCATTCAACGACAAAAATAAATTTTATATATATATATATCTATAATGTTTGCTCAGGTATATAGTTAAGTTATTTTTTGCCTATTCTCGGAATGCCCCCCAATTTCTATTTCTTTTCTTTCATTTTGAGTTGAATTAGCCAGGTTTTTCAATACTCATGATAAAAAAAAAAAAAAAAAAAAAAAAAAAAAAAAAGTCCCGAAGGGGATAACCCTGTTGCACCAAATCCCGTGATCCATCATTCGAATCCTGTTGTCAAAAAAAAAAAGAAACTAAAGGCAATTGTCAACTCTTCTCCGACGATAAACTTAAACCCTCGATTTCAATATGGGCATTTTTTTGCCACCTCGAAAGCTTTTACTACCTAAACTGGCAAGTACTTGAAACTCTATATCATTTGTTTTATCAAAAAGGCCCCAAATGTGGAGGTGAGTTGAATTCAAAGGATTATTGAAAGTAAAGGCAAGGTGACATTGATTAGGTATATAGAAGATGAAGAAGATAAAGCTCCATTCAATTTGCCTAGACCTTGTGAGCCAAACAACACCAACGTACAGTAGACCTAAAAAGATGGGGTGTTAAATTTCTTAATCAAATCTCGATTTTAAAATTTAAGAATAAAAAAGACTACGTTAAGATAGGACTTCCGCAAACGTTCAAATCAGATTAATCGAAACATGATTCCGAATATTGACGATGACGGAGGAAAAAAAAAAAAAAAGAAAAAAAAAAAAGGTCAAACAACAAATGCAACACACTTTCCTTGCCACTAAGCACCACACTAAATTAGACAAAGTCATGTTGGTCACAAAAGGGACTAGCTCAACAAATAATACATACAGCACAGGCCACTTCATTGCCATTATTGTCAATTTGAAAAATCGGTTTCAATTTCACCATACTTTCCCAATTTAAGTTTCCTAAGCTTCATGGGTAGATTTGGGGGGGGGGGGGAGTAACACAAACCTGCAGGGTCATACTGGAATTGAGCTGTCACAAACATGATCAACCATAGACATGCATACCTTTTTTTTTGTCTCAGACCTGCAATAATGACATACACTTATTTCACCCAGGTCGAACCCGAAAATAATGCTCAAAATTCAACTCAGCCTTAACTTTTGCAACGACAATATGATTAACTGGATAAGATAGTGTCATCACGATGCATTCTTTTCCGTCTAAACCCCACAAAACACAAACTGCAACATGATTTTTGACCTAAATCTAAATCTAGTTATTCTCCCTAACTACTCTGCAACTGCACTCTATAATCTTATCAGAAGTTCTTTTAGCTAGTACTAATACTACCCTTATGCATCAACCCCACATGTTTCCTCTGTGCATATGTTTTTCGATTCATTCCTTTTACAGTTGAGTTGTTCCTTTGTGACCTTGAGATCACGGGTTTGAGGTATGAAAATAGTCTCTTTGCAAAAAAATATATAGGGAAGACTGCATACATATACGCCCACCCTCCCCCTGTCCCTGTAAGGCGGAAAGCGGTGAACTTTTTTTTACCCTCTTTTTCTCTTTGTTCTTCCAATCTAGCAAATGGGGATTCAATTAGAACTAATGCAGTTAGCAAGCATACATGTAATGTAAACGGAGTTCAATCAACTGCATCCTTCAAAATATAGTCCATCCGTATAAAGAACAAAATATTAGAGGCCAAACATGTATTTCCAATTTGCATTTCCAAGGTAATTTAGAAGTTCAAAATGTGGAACTAAATTTTCTTTATCATGTACGATTACCTCAATACAGATACTGAGTTCTGCACATGAAAAGCAAGCCAGTGCAAAATTAAGCAACTCATCCCTAGTTCCTCCGAAAGGAGAGCTCTTCAAGATCATCATCATTGATAAGAGATGACAAAAATGTTGTATTCCTGATGAGTTCTCCCCTTACAAGAAGAAACTTAGATGAACAAAACTTTTACCTAGTCGATCTAGAGAATATAGTGTGAGTTTCCAGTGAAGCAAAGGTTTGATGAAGAAATACCAAGGAAATGAAGGCTATGATATTATAATAATAACCTGGTAAATCTGTTCAAGTTGTAAATTATCAACTGTGCTCTCTGCTCCTTTTTCTGCCAGTAAAGAATCCAGCAGCGCAAACGCGTGTCGAAGTTTGATTTATCTTCGATCAGTTTCTCCCAAGAAAATTTGTTACAACTGCAAGTTTACCACTGCAACAATCTATACTGGCGATAAAGCACATTAATAGCTCGCATTGGCAAGCACAGCTAAGGTTGCAAAATCTGAAGGTGCCAGTTAAGATTGTTACGAAGCCACTATTCCAGGTGAAGTAACCGTATCCTTTTCATTAGAAACCGGACAAGCTTCTGTTTCTCCCTGTTTTTGCTCAGACTGTTGCGGCTCTTGATCAGGGAACACTTCAGCCTGCAAAGATGGAGTAATTTTATTCACATGCAACCATGTTGTCTCCCACAAGTTGTCTCCACTTTGATCGCCAGCCTGCACTAGCAAGCCTTCTGTCCTCATGACAAGCAAGGAGTTTTTGAGGAGCTCTGGGACTATTTCGTGAAGCTTCTCGCTCCTTTTCCCTCTGATTTTCACCTTCATATAATTTTCCATCCGGGTAAGAACACCGACCCATAAATTACAGATACTAGTTGAATGCAAGATATGTGGTAGGGAATACAGAAATGCTTTTGACATCAGCTTCATAGCAAGGTAAAGAGTGCCTTCCATGCTGCGGTATTCTTTTTGAGAGCGATCCTGTGCAATTTCCAGCAAATCATCAAGCAATGGGAAGATGACTAGATCAAAACATTGCAACCACACACTACATGGAAGTTGGGAAACATCCACTCCTGTCAGGCACCTCTGCAATGATAAGAGACAATGGTTCCTAACTTCTTCTCTCTGGTCCAAACAGACTTTCTTCAGTCCCTGCACCAGTCTCAGCCACAGCTCCCCTATATCCTGCAACATTTTTGCAGCATCCTCCTCTGTCAGTGCTTTCTGACCTTCAATTGACCATTGTGCTAAGGAAGCAACAGAACCAGCCATAAGATCCACTGAACGCATGGACCTTTCTGACAGTCCCAAACGAGACTCTGCAAACTGCCTCGAAGCATCAATACAAAGCATGTAGTTGGCTGGCAACAAGTGTGCTCCATCTGACATGATGAAGGATAGCGTGTCAAATCCTGCTTCAGCAGCCTCTGGGTGTCGAGCTGTGATGGAAAGTAGGGAGGCAATTGTTCGCCAACCTGCCTGGGATCTGATGTGAGTAGCATTGGCTTTCACAAGGCGATTGACTTCCACTGTGATTTGCTCACAGTAAGCATCAGCAACTCGGGCATCAAGCTTAAGAATTAACTGCAATGACCTCAAAAGTTCTTCAGCCAGGTTCTCTTTATATGGAAGCAGTCGGTGGCAAATCCTTAGGAGTCCAAAAACAGCCTTCTCCACTAGGGCACCAGGCATCACAGAGGACTGCACAATGCTAGATATATGCTCATAAACATCCTTCCAGATAAGAACTATTCTATCCCGGTTAGTCAAAGTGATTGCAATAAGCAATTCAAGGCAGAGTACCGCTGTATCTTCATCCTCAACAGAGTAATAACCTTTCTGGGGTCTTCCTGCAACTGCAGTAAGTGCCCCTACCAGGTTTTTCAGAGAATCAGCTTGCAGAAACTTACTTTCTGCAAAAATGTTATCGATCTCACACTCCTGAATTGTCTGGAGACAGCTTTGATGAGCAGCAATTTCATCTTCAGTAGGTTGCAGTATTGGCTCCTCCGTATCAAGATATAAGAGCTGACTAAACCTACCCATCAAGCTAGATGTTCTTTTAGGAGTGCTTGCTGATGTAGTCTGAGACAGAGAATTTGCAACAGTCTTTCCTTTCCGCGAATCAGCAGAGAGCTCTGAGTCATCGGCCCCAACACCAGCCACACGAGAAGGCAGGAGACCAAGTCTGTGTAAGCTTAAGATGCATTCCACAATAGTTTTCCAACCTCTGCAGATAAAATCTCCATACATATTTGCAATAGTGAACATTGTTACGGTTGCCATCCTGGCTTTTGTGTCCTCACTGAAGGCTAAGATGGAGTCCTCATAATGTGATGAATTTACGAGACTTGAGAACTTACACAGAGCAATTACAACCTCATCCAACACATCTACAAGATGGTAGCACGAAGATATCTTTGAAACAGCCAAAAAACCATCAAAACATGCTCGGAAAACATCTTCATGTTCTGAATGATCAAGTACCACGGAGATGGCAGCAATTGTTGGACCTGAAATTATGCTGAACATATCCTGATCAAGGAAAGCTCTTGAATCAGGGATAATGTATGGAGCAGTCTTGCTTGATTTGTATATTAAGTTGATCCAATGGCTTGCAGTCATTTCTGGCAATCCTACACTTTGCTCCAGAGTTGTCCGGATCTCATTTTTGCAGATTGAATGATATAGCTCTGACAGGAATTCTCGGGGGAGATCATTGCCTCCATTAATTCGACGATTATTCCGGATAAAATCCTCTTCTGTCATCTTTCTCTTAACCTGAGCATTGTGTAAATCAGTGTTAAGCAAAATTATTGAATAAGATAACAAGAGAGCAGCATCCTTGTTTGCTAAAATTTGGGGTGACTGCTCGTAGTATCTCTCAGAAAATGCCTCAAGCACCCTTTGTATCTTCTGTGATTCTCCTGGCAGCCTGAATGTTTCCAAAAATAGACGCAAGGCAGTATCCAGATTCATGTCTAGGAAATCAAAAGTCCTGGCAAATTCATCAAGAACTTGAACACAGAACTCATCATGATTTCCAAGGAAGTCACCAATGAGATTCTTATCCAAGCCAGCAGTATATCTAAAAAAGCAAGCTACACTATGTGCATCAAGTGGATCTGGAAGGAGATGTGTGCCCTGGAGAAATTGTAGCCCTTTCTTAGTCTCCCTATTAAAGTGATCAACTCCGATCATCAATTTTTTCTTAATGTGCTTTCTTTGGAGGACAAAAGGAACCCAATGACTAGGATCATCATAGTTATCACACTTCACTGTCCAAAACGAGGTATACTCCTGGTCATCCACCGGAGCCTGTCGAAAACCAACTGAATCATTGCCTATCCTCTCAGCCATTCCTTGAATTACAGCAATAAGACCATCTAAAGCAAGAACATGCATTGAAGACAAAGGGCAATTGACTGGAAATGCACTTTTTGACAGCAAATTAGCAAGGTCTTCAAACACATTACTGCAACTAATATCACAATCAAAATTAGCATACATCTCCGCCATAAAATTTTTCTGCCTGCAGAAGTCGACTAGAGCCTCCATGGCCACCTCCTGCTGCTGGTATGAAGCCCCATATCTGCTTTGTGCAAGTCTCAATATCACACAGGAAAAGAAAGCCTCTAGCTGAAGTTTCAGTTCAGCACGCATATGGTAATAGAGATTGAGGACAATGCTAGATACCATTGAAAGAATCAGGGGACTCATTGACAAACCAAAATGCATCAAGTTACCGAAGAGCTCATCCTGTATTAAGCTTAATAAACTAGGGTGTTTGCTAAAGGATGGACCACCCAACTCAATGGCCGAGTTGATCAGACCTAAGACAAAAAGAGGCACATCTTCATCAAATGCTATAGTGTTTGATTTGGGGCCCATTCCCAAGTGCTCGGAAATATTTAACAATGAGCAGAAGAAGTGCAAAATCTCCACCATGCAGGGGATCCCATAACCCTCAGCTGGTTGATGCCCATCATTTGCCACAGTCTCCTTCCCCTTACCAGTTTCAATTGTAGTTTTGTCCATCACATCAGCTACAAGACCTGTGGAAGCACCAGAAACAGAAGGTGAAGGTGATGGTTGCTGATCAGGTTCAGAGCCACCATTTATATTCTCTAATGGTTTGGCCCCAATATTGCAAGAATTATCATGAGCATCAACCTGCACAACAGTGATTAACATAAGCTGACAGAAAAATTAGTCCTAACTAGCACAAGGACTCACAAAATCATTAAAGAGAGATCACCCCTGTCGTACGCAACCCCTCCCCCTTCACAGCCAACCTAAAATGTATCTATATCTGAGGTTCGAACTGTTTACCTAGAGCACAATGTGGCTTTACAGACGTCTAGCCACTACTCATTTCTGTTGTTAGGACAGAAAATTCAGACTATGTCTGAGGTTTATCAAAAATGGATCACAACAATCAATCTCATGCAGCACCAGACAAACCATCATAGCAGCATGATCATCTATTTGTCATGTTATTAGAAGTTTATACTACAACCTTTATGCTGATTTAAAGTTTTTAAAGAGGACACTCGCAGATAGAAGAACATTCACATTCTTTGGCGGGCCACACCTCCACTATTTAATCCTTGTTAGAGATAATACAACAACAACCAAAACCTTCTATTCCAAAATTTGGGATCCGCCATATGAGAGACAAAAAACGAAGAAGAGAAGAGAAAAAAATATATACATATATAATTTTAAAAAAAAAAAATTGATTTAGTTTGTGCGGATTCTCCTACGTTATTCATTCCTATCTAAAACCATCTCCTCAATTAATTTCATAACTATCATGTCTTTACGAATACATTACATCCAAGTTTTCAACAGTCTACCTCTACGTTTTATTAAATTTTTTATATTTAAGTTCTCGATCTTCCTAATAGGTGCGTCATTAGATTTTCGCTGCACGTGCCTAAACCATCTCAGACGGTTTTCTCTCATCTTATCTATAATTGAACTAACTCCCAACTTATTACGTATCTCATCGTTTCTAATTCTATCTTTTCTAGTTTTGCCACACATCCATCTAACCATTCTCATTTCAATTACAACCATTTTTTGCTCTTGTTACTGTTTAATGACCCAACACTCAATACCATACAATAGTACAGGTCTTACTGCATTTCTATAAAATTTTCCATTTAAATGTAATGGTATCGTGTGATCGCAAAGAACTTTGGATGTCTTTCTCCATTTCATCCAACTCACTTGAATTCTATTATTCATATCCACAATTATATTCTCATCGTTCTTAATGATAGAACCAAGATATTTAAATCATTCACTTTTTGAGACTTCTTTTCCTTCTAACCTAATCGTTTCTTCATTATCCTAATGGTTGTCACTAAACTTATATCTCATATACTCAGTTTTAGATCTACTCAATCTAAATTCTTTAAATTCTAACGTATCCCTCAATAACTCTAATCTAGTATTGATACCCTCTTTAGTTTCATTAACCAAAACTATATCATTTGCGAAAAGTATACACCATGGTATTTTATCTTGGATATTTTTGTGATTTCATCTATTACTATTGCAAATAGTATGGGACTCAATGTCAAACCTTATTAGAGATATATAAAACAATCTTTATTTACAAGCAACAAAACACAAAGATAAGCAGCTGAATCTCTTCCCCCATTGCTACTTAACAGTTTGTTAAATATGATTTCACAGAAAAAATATATTAATAAAAGGGGAAGATATTAAAGGCCAATCTAGAAAGAATACATACCATGGATTCCACTTTAGTAGAACTGCCTCTATTAACTGATGTCAGATCTGTGGCGTCAATATTCGAAAGATATGAAAATATACACCGAACTACTTCATGCATGGTGTGGCGAGCAATTCTCTGTAACAACTCACCCTTTGTTCCCGCTTGATGAACTACACGGAAATAAGTGTTCACTATGTTGCAAACATGCTGATTGCTCATCATAACTGATGCTTTACTTTTCATGCAAGCTAGAAGTACCTGAAGTATCTTCATTAGAACAACCTCTTCTGATGCAGGATCAGTCACCTCAAACCGGCAGCTAGTCACAGCATCAACTACCAAGTGCATAGCCTCTTGAACATTGGCAGTATTTACATCAAACACATCAAGGCCTACAATCTTATAAACTGAGGACAAAGCAACACCCGTGATTGGTGCACCTGTCTCATCTGAATGGATAACATCCAAAAACGGCTGGAGATACACAACAGGGTCAATGTTTTCCCAGTGATACTGCCATGAAAAGATCTGCTTTCTTAATTCCTTCAGAGACTGAATCAAGGAATGGTCTAGTTGATTCTCATCCGACATATATCGAACTCCCCATCTAACATTTCTCCTCATGACAGCCAACACAGCCCCTATTTCTGAGTTAATAATACAAGCTAAAGACCTTCTGCCAGTAGCAACATCTTCAGCTTTCTCTCCATTAGGCTTAATTCTGTTGCGCAGCATTGTATGCTCTATATTACTCCCTGATGTCTGAGTTAAAATCCTAAACCAAGTCCCTTATCTACCCAAATGCAACACTCAGAAGACAATAGGTCCCAGCTAAGCATACCCCTCACAACCAGCAAAGGTAGTAGAAAATACTAATCAGAATCTGGGAATTTCATTTGATATGGACCCAACTACAGCTGCAAAAGTGACAAAGGAAATGCAACTTATAATCTTATAAGGGTGAATGAGAAAGAATTCATCTGTAAAGACGCCAAGTATTAGTATCAATAAAAGAAACTAAGTCCCCGAGTCCTGTCAGGGTTCAATTCAAGCCTCTCTAGTATTCTGGCGCAAGCCAATTTTATGCACATACTTGGTAAATGTGGTTTTAGGCCATATTGTGTGTCCAATGAACTCACAGGTGCACAAGCAGAGAGTAGTGATAAGGATTTTTAGGATTAACAAAAAGTAAAAATAAGGTAAAATGGTGCATATGCATGTTGAAGTGGCTTTTTCTTGAAGCAATGTTCATAAAACCTAGGAAATCTATCTTAAAATCGACTGCATTACCTGAGATTTCCAAGATAACCACAACTGCTCATACATTTAATTATTTTTGCCACAATACTAATTTTTATCTGGAAGTAACAAGAAACAATCATGTTCAAATAAATTTGCATATGATTTATGGACTGAGAATTTAAACAACTGATCAATAAAAATTTTTTTAAAAAATAACCTTCATTTAATCGAAATCTATACTACAATTATGCTTTTCCTCCCAATTATCATACTAGAAACCTGTCATTGAATCTTCCCAAAAAAAAAAAGCACCTTTTGTGGGTTTTCTTCGTGAATTTGAGCAATTCGATGAACAAAACAAGCAAATCACCCTTCAAAGGCAATAAAATACGAGATCCAATTCTGTAAGAACACATATTCTTTTTCAACCACATCGTAACTCAGTACACAAAAACAATGAAAAAGAATGAAACATATTAACACGAACGATTCGTGAGATTTCAGATCAAACTAACCATTAACAGATCCAAAAAGGAGATGTGAAATCAAAGTGGATCGGGAGGGGTCGATAATCTCCATGAGAGAGAGAGAGAGAATAGGTTGTCACCTTGAAGCTGTGGAAACAATGAGGTTGCTGTCGTTCGCCGGTCGTCTTCTTCCCCCTTTCTCTCTCTCTATCTAGTTTTATCTTTGCAGAGGAGAGTGAAGAAGAAGAAGAAGAAGAAGACGCGAATGGGATCAAAGTTCGAAAATTCAATCGACCGACGACCATACTCCGTTTCTCCATTTGTTTCTTAAAAAAATAAAAAAATAAAAAAATAAAAAAAAAAATCCCTATTTTCCAACTTTAATTTAAACAATTTCTTTAAAAAAAAAAAATCCATCAATTTTTTTAATGTATAATACTATAATTATTTTTATTTTGTGCAGAATTTTCATATTTCTTTGGAAATTCGGTTTATTAAAATTATTACTTTGGGAGAAATTAAAGAAATTTTAACTAATATTAAGAAAGTGTTTCTGATATCCAGATATCTGTATAAATTATTAAATTATACGTAATCATGTTAATATTTAATATTTTTTAAAAAAATTAACTATTACTTTTCTCACTACAACAGTTAAAATATGAAACAAATTATGTTGAATTTAAAAAAAAATTACGTAAAATCAATACTTTTCGGTATAAATTAATTTGAAGACAAGAAAATATTTTGTTAAATCTATATTAAAGTTAATAAATAAGCTCAAAAGTTGTATTTATGCTTTTGATTTACTTTTGAAATAATGGCACATTCTAAAATGAGATTAACACTTTTTCCAAAAAAGGGAAAATATTTAATTCAAAAAAAGATTTTAAATTATAAATTATAAACTAGTTTTAGTTAAAAAACTTGAAATTCAAATTCTTCAAATTTATAAAATAAAAAAAAAAAACCCTCATCTTAATTTTATCTTATTTTACCTTTTCCAACTTAATAAAATTTTTCTTTAAAAATATAAAATTTTATAACTAAAAAACAAACTTCTTTATAAAATAAATTTAAATTATTATCACGTTAACAAATTTCTATATTAAAAACTCGTTTAACTCTATTCAAACTTGACATTAAGTTTTCTAAATCGAACTCAAACCAAACTCAAACCGAATTTAATCATATTAAACTAAATTTAATCAAATTCATCGTGATTTCTAAATACCTAAATGCTGGGTACCCATCCTCGAATACCTAAATGATGGCCATAATGTGCAGAACAATCAATTACCCCCCCCCCCCAAAAAAAATAAAAAACCTCAATAACAACAAGAATTGAGCTGAAAATGATAAATAATGTAATTCGTTTTATTTGAGTTCCAAAAAGGTCTATGGATAAAAAGATAACAAAATTATATAAATCCTTTTCAAAAATTTACAACGAAATGCAACACTGCAACTCCCACAAAAAACCGACAGAAGGCAAAAAGGCAAAATGAACAAGCACCCAGGTTTCAATAACCAGAGGGCCTTGCAATTTATCTCATCCAAAAACAAGAAACAACATTAATGGCTAAAAACATAGAAAAGGAAAACAAATCTATTTAAATGGGGCTTTTCATCATATAGACCATAGCCCCAGTACGCGGCACATAGACCAAAATGAATGCCTCCATAGCTATGACACTCAAAACACCATAATGGTAGAGGGTTACATCCACAAGCCCATCGATCATTTAGCCCCGATCACATGATCCTCAACTAAGCATGAAGCATGCTTTGTTCAAGTGGGTGAAACTTCCCCATTCAATTTATGATTGCTTTATTGCATTTTGTCACGATTCGAGGAACTTGAGTATTCCATTCCATTTACAGATGAAGTAACTTTAGATGACCCACTTGATGATAGATCACTGGTACTGCTCCGGAAGCTCTTCGCAGTTAGTTCCACGTTTCTCTGAGGCTCAGGACCAGCGGGCTTATTACCCTCCTCGGCCAGTTTTCTAAGAATGTTCATTACCGTGGGAAGGAACTTGGTAGACAAAGAGAGCAGACCAGGAAGCTGCCAATAGACAAAAGGCATTAATCAGATCCTACTTATATTCAACTATCAATAAATCATTCTAGCTATAGTTTTTGGAGCACCAGAAGGAATTTATCATTTCCCTGATTATTGAAAACAGGATATAACACATTCCCACTTCTCTTCTCAATAAGCAGCATGAGGCACAAGTAGAAGTTCATCAAGCAGTCAGTATCATCCTTAAAATGAGATCCACATGTCCATACTTGAAGAAAACTAGTGCACCCAGGTAAAGTCACATAGATTCACATGTTCTTTGTGCTACCTTAGATGGGAAAACAAACCAATTATATGAAGAATATGTTATCCCGTAAATAGAACCAACTTCAACCATAATAAAGGCAACCAATGATTGAAGTCTCTCACATGAAAATGTGCCCCTTAAATTAGATTCTAAGGATCCAAAAAACACCATATAAATCAATATGGTGCCCAGAACACAAGCCCAAAATAATCAGTTGCTTGCTAGACGAGATCTCTACACCTTTTCAGCACTTTCAATCATCAAATGCTCCACCTCAATGTCATTAAAACACAAAATATCCAAGATCAGAGAATTGACACCTTTACTGTGATCACATGACCATAAGGATCACCATCAGTCTTTACAATGAGTTTCTTTAGAACAAGTAGAGATCATGGCTGTTATAATAGCAATTTTTAGAAGGCTAAGACCATGCACTGAGACAAAAGGCTTGAAATTGATTTTTCCATTTTTTCCTTTCTCGATTCTTCCAGTAGTATCCCTTAGTGCCTTATAGTGCTTCTACTTTTCCGGTCGGAAACAGAGAGAGCAGTTTTATTGAGAGAAATGTTTCTTTTTCCTTTCATAAGCACAAGATATTAAGGCAAAGTGATAACAACAGGTTGATACTTACAGCGCCATTACGGAATTCACCCGAAATGTCAAGCTGGACCCACAGGGCTTTGATGAGTAGAAATGCAACAAAAATTATACCTAGATACAAAGGATTCCTGCCATGGAAAAATGATGTAATAAGCAAAAGACAGTTGCTAGCAGACACAAAATCTAACATTGGAGACAAAGTACCTCAATAGTGTCATGAATTCATTAAAACCAAGAACAACCAAGGCAACAATTGCCCATGGTGGTGGCAACCAGTTGTTATTACGCTTATTGGCTTCCTGAAAGGATGAGCATGAAACTCTTAATAAGATGCACTTTTATTGTGAAGTAAGAACAGATCATTTAGTTCCTGTGAACATGAGCATTAATATCATGCAAAAAAATCATGTTGATTTTCAAGATCGCAAGGACTTTTAAAAATCTAAGAGGCTGACCAAAAGTCCAGTGAATTCTAAATCTTTGCAGAGTCAAACTAAGGTTCTTATCTTCAATGACAAGTGCGGTCAACTTTGGACATTTTCCACCTTTTTAGTATAGATTGCAAGAACTGTTATTCTAAGATCATCATATTTACATTTTATTTTCAAACTTTCTTTTTCAAGCTTTCACCTTTGAACCCTATTGGTCTTAAATTTGGCACAATATGCACAGACACAGCAAACAAAAAGAGATGCATCAATTGATCACAATAGGCCTATTATCGGCCTCTTTTACTTAGGAAAAAAGGGAATAGACAAATAACAAAAGGGGGAAAATTCACAGCATATATGCCATACCATACCTGTGCAGAAATGGCCTGAGTCACAGGGTATTCTGTCTCCATCTTGAATTGTCTCCACAAAGATTTGCATTGTACAGGTGAAAGTAGTGTTCTTTTGGGTGGAACCTGCATCAACAACAGTAAATGAAAACAGTTCAAAATTTTGGTTGCAACAGAAATAAAAGAACAAGATCATAAACAATGTGCTCAACACCAAAACACAACTATAAATCATGGACCTAAAGTGTAATGTCACTTGGCAACGCAGTCATACAGCCAACCCTATAATTTGAATGGAAGGATACATTACAATTGATTTTTTGCTACATCGTCATCACTACTGTTTATTCAGATTTAAGAATGCAAAACAGTTCTAAGAAAAGTAAGAGAGAAGAAAGCACTGAAATCTTATTAAAGATAAGAAAAGGGGCCAATATTTACTGAAACATTCTTAATAAAACAAAGAGACATCTCTTTAAAAGTGTAGTGTCTCATATGGTTGCAAAAGAAAGTTTAGGAAATTCCCTGAAGCAAGGTAAAGAGAAGAGGGTGCTTAACCACAAAACTGGAACATCCATAAACAATTATCTGCAAATCTATTTTGTTATTCATTTAATATGAGGGTAGAGGTCACATTCTCAACTCAAAAATCACACAGCAATTCTCTTCAGTGAAGCCTTAGTCTGGGTAAAACTTGAGGCTGTACTCATACAACAAATCATAAATTCAACCCTCCAAAGCAAGGACGTTGAATAATAAGGAACCCTTATAGAAGTAAGCATTTCCTCCACTGCTGTTATATGCCACAACTCCCAAAATTACAAGCTCAAACCCCATATGACATTAATCACAAAGCATATTTGCATCTAATTAATCCAAACAAGATAACGACTACCAGAGTTAGATCTGGTCCTTTTCTTTTTTCCGAACGATGCCTTAAAACGTTTTCTTCTTTTGTTTACATGTGACAACAGCAATTTAATTTTTCCCATGCAAAAAATAAATAAATAAATAAAAAAAAATAAAAAAAAATCTCTTGACCAGAACAATCACACACTAGATCTACTAATAAGAGCATACATCAGCAAACAACTCATCACAATGTGCATGTGTGGGAGAGAGGAGTAGCAGTAGTACCTCCTCCCAAGTGCTTGAGGCCAATGGATCTGATGTTGTTAAGCTTCTATTTTTAATAGCACCGCTAGTATTATCCACCAAAGAAAGCGCAAGGGTATTCTCAATATTATCAGATTCATCATCTAGGCGGATGGCAGCCATAACAGACAGCAACTTCAACGACTGCAGCACAAAATTAGCAAGATTAGAGAGACCAAATGTGAGATTAAAAGAAAGAGTACAACCAGAATGTGCATACTGCAGAGCGAGCTGTTTTGGTTATTGCTCTGATGTCTTCCTTGCCAGTCCAAACACGAGGCATAGAGTCGCTATCGTGGCTAAACAGTGTTGTAAACCTGCACATGGTTCTAAAGTCAATTCCCTGAATGCAGAATTCAAACCAGTAGAAGTGTAAGAAAAGGTTGTGTCCTGACCTGTCCTTCATACGAATCAGGACCCTTCCAGCTTCCTCCCTTGCTTTCCCTTCAACTAATCCCCTTGCATAATCCTCTAGACTATTCAGCATTTTATTCCTAGTTTCTTCATCTATCACAAAACCATCAAGTGCCATAGAGAACCCAGACACTGCTGATTCAGTTTCACGAAGAAGAAGTTTTCTAATGGCTGGCCAGGTATCGTCACTAGCTTCATCTAAAAGTGCTTCCACAGGTCCCAGTAATGCCTTTTTGAGTTTCTCCTGAAAATGTATCAACATCAGGCATAATGCATCAAATTTACGCATTAATTAACATTGCAATAAAAGCTTTATTTCTTCCTCCACCAAATTACAACTTCCCCCCCTGGACTTTACTTTTGAAGCATTGTTTAGACGTGTATGAGACACAAACATGACAAGAAATGAAACATCAATGCACAATATTTCCTCAAAAGAAGCATTCAAGGGAGAAAAAGTATGTAATAAATAACATGCTGTGATTTTGAATTGTGATCAACACTCTTATCAGAATCAGTCACTTTGAGTCCAGCAAATGACTGAATGATAATATATCAACTTCATCAAGTAATAAGGAACCACAGTTATTCAGTGCAGAATTATGAAACTAGACATTTTATACAGTCAGCAATAAAAATAAAACACTAATGTTCAGGCTACTTATCTATCACTATAACACATTACTGCAAGCAAAGATCAGTATTTACATTTTTCAAGAAAACAGAGCATATTAAGCTCAGGAGACAAATGCTATTATCAGAAACACACTTCCAAAAGTAATTTCACTTTGCCCCATCTTTTGATAGTGTGCAAACTTGACACCCCTCATTCTGGGTGTATATAAGAAGTACAATATATCTAGTGCACTTCAGAAACAGAAAACTATGGAACAAATGTAACTTCCATGCAAGTCAATATATTCTTCATAGCTTCTTCAAGTTTTAGGACACTAAATTTCACATGTACCAGTAGATAAACTGCCCCTTTACATTTTCCATTGCTTTTTATAATGACTTCTAAGTAGGGCATTCTGATTGATTGAACAAACCTCATAATGAGTGGTAAGTTCAGACAATTTGGCAGCACGAACTGAAGCTACATGTGCATCCATATCACGTTGTAGTTTTTCCCTCACTTTAGACGCATCCCAGTTTGCTTGTTCGATATAAGCATCTGCAGGATTTGGATGTTAGTATTCATTGAAATAGAAAGGTAAATTAGACCCTCAACCAGGGTTTCAGCATCACATTAATGTAACAATTGTTTGAACCATGATCTCAAGCCTGTATCAGTCTAAGATCAGCAAAACCATCTATCAGCAAAACCATCTAAGCAAGAATGTTCTTGGGACAGAATCTAAGTTTCCATGCAACAGAATGTACCTCAAAAGTTTTACAATAGAAAAGAGAAGAAAATTGAAGCTTCCCAATAAGATGCAACTCTTTTTCTTTATTTTTCAATGAATAAAAGGCTGTATTGAGGGCTTCAATGGAAGTCGCCCAAAAGGAAATGACAAGGCTAGAAACACAATGCAGGTCAAAAAAAAGCTACAACCAGATCCATAGAATATCTAGAAGCCCAAAAAGAAAAGGAAGATATCCGCTTAGCTTTTAACTGATCTAAAGAGCTCTCTCTACCCTCAAAAGCCCTAGAATTTCGTTCTCGTCACATTAGCCCAAACACACACACACACACACACACACACACACACACAAAGGAACCATAGTCAAAAGACCTCTCTTCACCTTATGCATACACAAATATGACCAAATCCAGACTTCATCTTCAATACTTCCTGCCACCACCCAAGAACAGCCAAGAAAACTCATAACCGTATTCCAAAACTCCCTCACACATGGGCACTATAATAAAAGATGACAAACGGACTCAACCTCAGATTTGCACATAAAACATCTATTCACAAGAACCTGGCCTCTCTTTTGCAAATTATCCAAGTTAAGAATACTCTCTCACATTGCCTCCCACCCGATGAGCAGGGTCCATGCTTGACAGCCACATAAGCTTGTTAATCCAGCCACACTGTTAAAACATACCAAGTATGACCAATTGCAGAAGGATAGACTCATGGCCTTCCAGAAATTTTAGATCAGCTCTGAAGTTTATGGTCCATGTAGCTAGTGTAATCTTAAGTCCACCTATTCCCTCCATAATTCTCAAAATACCTTGCTCCTCCTTGGTAAAGTTCTAGCTTCTAGCAGGCCATTCATATTAATTTTAGAGGTTTGACCAAAGTGTCATTAACATATCAATGATGAGCATTCCAAGTAACTAGAATATTTTATTCCAATTAATTTGCATTTTCTCATTAACTTTTTGTGTTGAAGAAGTACTCCCCACAAACCTTTTGTCTTGCTCTCTAGAACAAAAAGTTACGAACCATTGGTTTTCAATTTTCCTATTGAGACACAGGGGGGAAGGTCCTCAACAATATCTCAACAGAGTCACCCTAGAGAGAATTCTCTGAGATTTTAAATGTATTGATATGGCAGAAGCAAAAGCCTAGCAGGATGGTCTTACCGAGGCAAGTAAAATAGGTATATCATATTTAACTAGTGAAGGAGATTCTGAGGTGGCAATAAAAGCAATCAACAGAAAAATTGAGTTGCATGGGAGTATTCAAAGCCATTATGTTGCATATGACATACACTATGAGAATTTTTTTCGTGTTTTGTGTAGACATATTTGTAGGCAAAGTAAATTCTGGTGGATCAACTAACTAACTAATGTCATATAACATCAGGGTCAAGAGTTCGGTAGGAGAATTATTCTTGCAAAAGTTGGAAATGTATGTAGGAATATGTAAGAGAACTTGTGAATTGTATATATATTAGAGTTAGAGATAAATAAAACAAATATCCTTGTAACAAAAAAATAAATAAATAATAAATCTTAAGTGTAAGGAATTATTAATTTATAAGTCAAATCTAAAGGTGAAAATTGAACACTACTAAATACCACACAGATCAGATTTTAAGGCTTTCATCAATTATGTTTTATCTAATTGATATGATTAACATACTTGTTACTGCTCTACATTCGGATAACAGACATTAAGGTCAGCAAAAAAGTTTGGTATCTAACCTCATTTTAGTTTGTCTTGTGGTATCAAGATGCCACCATGTCGGTACATCTTATCTGTTTCTACAAGAGAATGAACTAACTGAAAAGGACCTTGGAAAAATAGAAAGGGAAGAATCTAAATCAAATCCAGTGATTTCTTTGCATAACACCACTACAGACTTTCTAAGCTGCTGTCACCGTGGCCATAAGGGCTATCATTGCCACGTAAATAGTCAACTAATCCTGGCAGAAGATTTAACTGTTCAACCATTCCAATTATTAATACTAGCAAAAAGACAATTTTCTAAACATCACAGCATGTAGAATAGAGCAAGCAGCAAAGGAAAACCCTTAAGAAGAAAGCAAGAAGTACAACAGTATTTAAGTCTTAAAAGATGCTTTTCAGTTGGACAATTTAAGCAAGGTAAGGGCAACATTATGGAAATTTCAATATACCTGCAGTTCTTTCGTCAAATAGAACCATATGAGACTTAGTGCATGCACAAGCAGCAGCAGAAAACCCTTCCCCTACATTCAAGGCCTTTTCAAATGCTACCATGAACTTTTCTAGTGCTTCAGACCTCAAGTGTCCCAGCATAGATTGGTAGGCCAGTTGTATGAGCTGAAAAATGAGAGACAATTAGTGACGTGTAAAGCATAGACTGGAATATATAATAAGAACAAAACTTTTAACAAGAAAAAAATCAGAGGCAAAGCTTGTGTCTTTCAATAGTCCCCCCCCCAAATAAGTGGCCCATATACAAGGGCTCAATTTATCAGTAGCTTTTGGCAACATTAATCAGCATAAGTACTAAATTTTGCAACCCAAAAAAAAAGAGCATAACAACAAATGCTTCAGTCTCATAAATGAAGTATACGGGTAATAAAATATATACAATGTTTCCAATCTCCTTTTGGGGTCTAGAAGAGAGATGATGATAAAGGGGGGCAACTCAATCAAATTTGTAGCCAAATTCAAAGGCATAAACCTACACAACGATCAACCTTAAATCAAGTGCCACACCACCCAGCCACATGCTTTGGTGTTCTAGAGTTCCAATCTACTCCCATACTCATCCATTTGTAGGGATGCATCAGCTAATTTTAAAGCAACAAGATAAAGAGTAGTGATCTTTACTTGAAGCAGTTTAGCTTCCAGCTGTGTTCTCTTTGAAGTCCGGACACCCTCATCAAAGTACGTGGCTTCCATATCATACCTAAAGAAGACAAGCAAGAATGAAAAAAATTTGCGTCAGTAATGGATATTTCAAAACTAGCTCCAGGACTTCAAGTGGAAAAAGACAGGTTATTGCAGAATAGTACAAAAACTATTTAATCATCAGGTGAAAACATGGTGCTAGCACCTGTAGCATGCCAAAATCTGGCTGATAAAAACGGAAGCCAAGTGAAAATTACAAAGAAATGAAAATGAAGAGCGTAGGTCAAAACTAATTAAATCCAGTAATTGAACTCTCTAGAGCTACTATCCACCACTTCAAGGTATGCACCAAGGATATATAAAACTGAATATCTTCATTCCACCATTTGTACATTAAAAATCCAATGGGGAATTGTTGTTTGAGTAAGAGATGACAGTAAAAGGGTGGAAAAGAAAAGGGCCTCATTTAGCTAACCATGATTCATTTGGGACATGCTTAGCCTATTCACTATAGTTTTGACATTAAAAAATAACAAAACAAAGCATTCTATATCACTCAATCAAATTTAGCACAATCATGCAACGATGAAAAGCTAACACCATTTCCCTCCTTAATACTTCTCCTCAAACTTTTCAAATTTTCCCCTCTCTTGAAAGTCTTAATCATTTTCTTCATTTAATCAACTATTTACAATGCAGGCATTATTTTCCAAAGTCCCCCTCTTTTTTACTTGTTTGTGCATCTACTTTTGCATAGCCCTTTGTAAAATTGCAACCATAGACAACAATAAGGAAGTAGCTCTACTGTGACCTAGCAAGAGTACATTGGGAAGTTTCTAATTTTTTTTAGTAGATTTGAGGATATTATTATTCTATTTTAATGCCATGTATCAATGTAGTGGATTTGCATGCATGTTTGTTTGTAAATCTATAGGAGAAAAAGATTTTATTAACACAAAAAAAAGAAAAAAAAAATGGACGGCACCAAAGTGTTGCCAACCTTGCTGCCTGCAGCTAAGAAGGAACCAACAAAATCTTCAACATCAACAAAGAATGAGATGATCACGTATCACGAAATTCATGATTGAAAGAGAACAAGAACAAGATTGGCCTACATTTATAAGCAAACAACCCAGAATAACTTAGAAACCGCATCAAATCAAACTCTAGAAAAAAAAAATTAATAATTACCCCGGGTTTTTATATGTCCTCTTGAGATTCTAAACATTAACTTCCCCCCCCCCCCAAAAAAAATGATAATCAACAAATGCCTGCATTCCTAGTCCCTAGCTTAGTAGTAGATGCTTTGTGCTGTCATTTATCCACTCCTAGTCCACTCCAATGGGCTTTAGATCAAGCAGAAGCCGGGACCAGAATTGTTAAGCACTTCAAATGGCATAATCATAGCCATTGCAAATATCCTCTTTAAAGGCCTAAGGGCAAGATGATGGCTCCCATAGTGCAGGAAATCATTTATGGCAGGAACAAGCATCGAAAGTGCTTAAATCTTGAAAATAAATGCAGAAAGTTTGGCAGGCTTTTGGAAAACTCAACTTGCTTCTTACTTTGGGAGTTTCTTATGTTACATAGAATCCCATTTGCATCAAGTTATAAGTACTTACTCAGGTTGCAGAGTACTAAAAATAATTGGACTGATCGACAATACCACCTTTATTTAGATGGAGGCCTTAGAAGGTCCAGCGATGTTATTGAGTGATTCCACGATGAATCGCGCCTATCTAATGTGAAACAAATTGGAAAGATTTGAGGATAAAATGCAATTAGTTTGATTTTGACGGCATCTTTTAACAAAATAATCTCAGTCTATCCCCTTCTTCCTTGCATGCTATGACATGAGATATTTCTGAATCAAGAGTCCTCATGTGCAAACCAGAACTACTTGAGCTTATTATGATACCAATATAAAAAAGTCAAAAAGAGTGCCAACAAGCAATATTATGCGTGTCTTAAAAAGCTAGTCATGACTTGGTACTCAACATCAAGAACACCAAATCCCCAAGCATACACATAATATCAAATTAAATAAATGAAGTACAAAAGCTAATCCAACACTCATCAACTCTCCAACAGTTTCAACCTCATCCATAAAATTTAGCCAGCATGACACTAAAAAAGTTCAAAATTTCATACTACATCAGTTGATCTATTGATGTGTTTCTTACAATGGGCAACAATGCACCAGCTAAACTGACCAGAATAGACACTAATAATGCAGAATGATAAAGACAAGTGCCAATAAAGAAAATTACTTTACAACCACTAAGTTACCACAAGATGGAACAGATAAATGACAAAGCCGAAGCAAGCAGAACAAACTATTTTTGGCTGTACAGATGAACATACTCATTTAGACACGTGCCCATAATAGAACTCAGCTTCTTCCCGAATCCCACTACTGGACCAGACTGTACAGCATCTTCTATCTGGCACCACTCCTAAGAAGATTTCAAGATAAAATTGCTAGTTTCAATACCTAAAACAGGAACTAGACTTTTGAACAGTTGTTACCAAAGCTAGAAAATGGAAAGCACTACCTCATTTGCAGCAAAAGCCTCAAACTTCTCGTTAGCTATTTCTTCACAACGTACAGTAGCAACCATAACCTACAAATTTGGCAACAATAATACATACGTCAGACCCAGTTGCACCATTGACAGTGACTGCCATAGGTGAATATCCGCTTCATTACCTTATGGGCAGGAAGGTCAAGGTCCTTGTTCTCCTTAATAACTTTCCACATCTGTTGTGCACTAAAAGCAAATCCTGAAGCAGGAACTACAGCTCGTCGATCTCCAGCTAGCCCGCCAGGAGCTATTGAGTGGAAGAATCGCTGCCTTAGACCAGCAACCTCCACATCCCACAAGATTGAGTTTAATTGCTTGCACTTAAATCTAAATGCTAAGTTGTCTAAAGGTAGTATGGTAACAATTCAAGCTTTGCTTCTACAAGTCTCTTAAGGCAACAGACAATCACATTTTGCAACACTTCCCAAGCCAGAATTACTTTTTCCATTCCATTTTCTCTTTATTCAAGATAGGTCTGACGTGAAGTCCCATGTCAACCACAATCGACCACATTAACTGGACACTAAATTGGTCAGTCATTATAGCAACATATAATGCATTTTAAATTTCTGGTATCCAGAAGAGAAGGAGAGGGAGAGATTTATTTAGAGGCACCATACAAATATAATGTGCATATCTATGATACCTGCTCTTCAAATTGTTCTTCCTTCTCTTCGTAACTAGAAAGAGCCACAACTTCAACCTGGGAGTCAATAAACACAAATTTTTACAATTACTTGCACGCTACTTTATTTAATATAAGAAACATTGAAGACTATTTTGATCCTCAAAAGGCAATGACAACTTGCATTGAAAAATTCGCTCAGCGGGGTATCCTTGTGGGCATGAGGTTTAGGTACAGAGTCCCATATCTACAACAGCAGAGAAGTGTCACAAAACTGACAGGAAATCATAGATAAAGGTAACAAGAAAAAGAGGTAAACAGAGACCAGCTTTCTGTACCTTCTGAATATCTTCCCTTAGAACAGGTTCTAAATTTTCCAGGGGCGTCTACAGCCAACATAAATTAAAGACCAATGTATTCAGCTGAACATATAATGGCAGGCAGGCATGCACCATAAATACACACAAGTAAAGAATTTCATATGCACCTAAACTCAAATTAATTGCTCCTACAAAATTAGGGGAGACAGAAGAAAGTAAGCATACCCGTGTTTTGTCACGTATGACAAACATCAAAGTTGTTTTGCGGGGGCTAAACAATCTCATCATGACCTGTAAAAGAAAGGGCAAATGTCTTTTCATAAATGAAAAATGCTTTTGAAATCCAGGAGAAACAATGAAGCCAGCCAGGTTGCAGATACCTGAAACACAGTCTTCAAAAGAGGCTTATTTGCAGCCTGCTCACGACCGATATCATGACACCACCTAATAACAGTAGTTGAAGAACTGTGTTAATACCCCTCAAAACAATTTTCCGATATTTCGAGGCCAATACTCTGTAAATGGTAAGCAACACTTGAATACAGCAATCTTACATGTTTATCAATACTATGTCTGAGACAGCTAAAGCGAAGAGTGCACTCTGCTTCTCAAATGCTGTATCATCCTGAAAATTAATACAAAAATACCAGCTGTAATAAGAAAATATAATAACTAAAAGCATGCAAAGAATACTCATTAATCTAACATTCCAGAATGAAACTTGTTATCTGAAATAAATATAATTATACCCAGAAGGTGAAAGAAAAAGGAGCATATATGTGGAAGGCAATGAATGTAAAATAAATGTTCAAATGCTGCTATATACATGAACCATGGACACAGATATTGGATATTGGAGGAGACACTGCAGATATGGAAAAATGGTAATCTAAGTATTTGATGAAATATGGGTAGAATATGATATAAACATATAATGGCATTTTCATGCCCATATTCAATGTGAAAAGCAAGAATCAATATGTAGAAAATGAATCATTGAAAATTTTAATGGTCAAACTGAGATCCCATTCTCAGATTGTGATGCAAAGGATTAGAATCATTTAGGCAAAAAGGAGTAATGGTTGTGGTCAAGATTCCCACTACAGTGAGACGGTTGCTCCAAAATCAATGTAGCAGAAATGGCCATGGGATTAACCACAAATGCTGTAACATCATTTTGAAAAGGATTGATCGTGGTCATAGGAATCGAATAAAAATGCAGCCAGGAGAGAAAACACGTTTGGAGATTTAGATGATAATAATACATGCACGTGTGACCTTGTTTGTACTTTTTGAGGCACATAGATCTATATGAAACAATCTTTTCTAGAGATCGTTGACTTCATAGATCCTCTTACGTTATAGATAGGTGGGTGAGCACCCCTTGGCGCTATTTTGCTGGTTTTCATATTTCTTTTGCTGTGAATAAAATTCTTCCTTTTTCCCAAAAAAAAAAAAAAAAAAAAAAAAAAAAAAAAAAAAAAAAAAAAATCTATAGAAACAAGGTTCTAGCAGTCAAAAAGATCCAGGATTTCTGATTTGATAGGATTTCTTATTTGATATGAACTCCACAAGCGAGGAGAAAGATATCCAGCAAGCAATATCTAAAGTAATGAATAAAAGCTATCTAAGTTAAGTATGAAGAAGGCCCACAAAAAGCACCTCTCCTCTTTCTCTTCCATCAGTACCCTCCAAATCCATTACAAGTGTACAAGGTTCAATACCAACACACCTTGCCAACCAAATTCCTTTAGTAGTTTGAGACCTGAAATAAATGGTATTAGCAAGTATCCTAACTTCTTCCAATATGTAAATAGTATGATATCCTCAAAACTACCAAGTCTGAGATTGAAAGGCATACCTTCCCTTGAAAGCATCCATCTCCCTAAAGTTGGTGTGAAATAAATGATTCAATAATGTGCTCTTGCCTGTCATCCATCAACCCAAAAAAGGAAAAAAAAAAATCAAAGCAATAAAACTTAAGATCAGAAAAAATTACTTTATCAAAACTTAACATTCTGGGTGGCAAACTCTGCTCATGTAGCAGAGTAAAATGATATAATGCCCTTTGACCCATTCAATTTAGCCTGGTTTAATTAAATGTTCAATAAGCATGAAAAGACCTTTTTGACAAAAGCTTTGTACATATTGCTAGAGGTTAACCATACAACACTGCAAAAGTAAATTTACTCTGATGTTAGCAAATGATCATGCATTATTGATAATACGATCATTTGACACAATTCATTCAGATGTTAGAATGAAACATACCACTACTCTGTGGTCCCATGATGGAGACCACGGCATATGAAAGCCCACATTCGGCCAATTTCACCTCCTTCATGAAATTCTCTATTCCGGTAGCATTAAATACACCATCCCCCTCAATGAGGTAAGTAGAACAACACTGATCTTCACCTGCAAAAGCACACAAGCATACTTGTGAAAATTCATAAATGACACAATAAGACACCTCATCTGTATCAGCAGGAATCTCAACTAATAAGCATTGGTGTGCACCTATAAACCCACAGGCACATGAAATTGCTCACAAACCACGAACATCAAGAAATTACAGTAGGTAAACCCTCTGTGTGGACTCATAACCTCCCGAAATCAATTCACGAGATTTGGGGATAGATGCATCCCTTGAACACTACATTGCTTGGCTTAAACGCAAAAGTTATCAAAACCTCCGGCTAGAAAAGTAAAACCACAGTCCCGGACATGCAATCACATAAAATGCCAAAAAACTTACTAAGATAAATAAACTCAATCAGTCTTAACCTTATGCCCATTGACTACAAAACAATGTACAACCAATCACAAGATAATGTTTCTTAAAATGATCATCTGAAACAACTTCCGGAATTTTCCCAACCTTGAAGTCATCGATCATAAAACCACTAAAGATTGCATGTACAGTATGTAAGATTTTCATTTTCATGAAACTTCTATGCCAAACTTAATTAGATCCAGAAAGCCCAAATGACTTTTGAGTCCAAATTTCAAAAACCTTAATCAGACCCCATCAAATTCAAGGAGAGAAAAACAAAAATCCCACAAACCCCATCAAAATTTAATGAAGAGAGAAGCGAAACTGCGTCGATAAACATAAAACGGCATATCGCAATAAGAACCAAAAGCAACGAAAACCCTAATTAATATCCGATCATTAAATCAAACCCGATTTCTTAATTGGTGTGAATTTGACAGATCAAAAATTAAGAAACAGAAAATGGCCAAAAAGAAACTGCAAATTATATATGTGTATATATATAGGATTGAAGTAGGTGAAATTCGAAGACTTACCCATGAAAGTAAATTGAAAAATCTGAGAAGAATTTGATGAGTAAGGTTTGAAATAGCGAGAGAGATAGATCGTCCGTTCAAAACGTAGGAGAGTTCTGAGAGAGAGAGAGGAGAGAAACAAGGAGCGATCGCCTGGAGCAATTGAATTTTTAAGCTTGTTTGTGTTCTTGAAAAGTGTATAAAGTTAGACCGGTCCGAGGAACCCAAAAATTAAAAATAAAAATAAAAACATCCTAAATATTATTAAATAATTTAATGATTTTATGTTTTTTTTTTTCTCTTTTTAGGGTATGGAGAGGGATAAGAAGTATAATAATCACCTGATGACTATAACAATTTTCAAACCTAAGAAAACTAAGTTATTACTTAATTAGCTCAATTTATACAATCATGCAAAACATTAAAAATTTAAAAATTATTTAACAAATCTCTGATCAAAACTTTCACTTTTATTAAATTGAAAAGTTATAAATGATGGGCATCTAGATCGTCAAAAGATAGAAACGATATAAAATAATATGAAAAAAAATGACACGTTATAAAAGTATAAAAAACAGAAATATTGGCAAATAAGTAAATATAAAATATATAAGAATTTTTATATAAAAGATGAAAAATGTATAAATATAAAAAATATAAGTATTTTTATATAAATATTAATTAATTTAATATGTTAAAATATTTTAAAAATTGGAAGAGGATAATGTTAAAGAGCTGGGCACTAAATCTTAAAAATATGAAATATCAATTTTATTTTATATGACATCTTTTTTATTATTATTATTATTATTGTTGTTATTGTTACAAAGTCAAGGGATAATGAGTATTTATTATCAAGGTAATGAGTTTGATTGGAGTCTTGTGAATGAAAAGACAAATATTAAGAGTATCAATTCCTAAATTAGGTTTCATAATGCTCATACTGATTAGTTGAAAAATTCTAATACTAATTGGTTTAATACAAAAAAAAAAATAATGCAAAACATAGAAAATAAGTTATTATGAGATGATTATGATGTATATCTTTTTGTAATTATATCTTAAATCTAATTCTTTATATTATTTATATGGAAATTTTTTTTACTCATTTGCTCTATGTCCATTGTCTTGTATGGTAGTGAACGAATGGTCCATGCATAGTGTGTCAATTATATCAATACATATAAAACTAAAAAAATTCTAAGATTATTCAGAAAAAATAAATATCATTAAGGCAATCCATACAAATATTTATATATAAGAATCAAATTTTAAAATTGTATGAGAATTGTATTGACATATTTATATAGTATTTTTGTTTGTTTTTTGATGAAAAAGAAATATTTGGCAATCGGCATGAATGTTCTAAAACAATAATTTGAATGTTCTAAACAATAATTTGGACGTTCTAAACAATAATTTTATTATATTAACTATACGTGTTAATTTAATAGTATGTAAGTTTGTAAAGAAATTGGTAAGTTATCGAATGTATATTAATTGATCTCCTTTTTAAATTTTTTATTATAAGAAAAACCGACAATAGATGAATGTTTTACTCACAAACTTTTCGTAATATAATAAACAAAAATTAGATAAAATTAATTTAGCATAGCTATCACTTTTTTTCTATAAAACTGAACCATCATAATTTGTTTTAGCAAATTTTGAATAATTGATTTGGGTCATATTTTTATAAAGAGAATAGAATTTTTCCAAAAGCTAATGATCGGCATATTATGCAAATTTGTTGGAGAAGCATTTAGTGTGTTATTATAATTACTTCCTATATATATTTATCACACAAACATAATAGTCTTTTATGGAGCATAGTATATCTAATTTGATAATAGCCGATGGAAGCTATATTGCAATTCTCCTTTTTTAACTAAGAAATGATTGGCAAATGGATTTTTGAATTTTGTTAATACATCATAACACATTCTATCCATGTAGATTTTTTTATTTTTGTTAATCTTATAAGTTAAGTTAAAAATTTCTTAAATGGAGCAAAATTGTAGCAAATCTACCATTGTAGTTGGTTTTATTTTAATTTTATTTATTTTTCTTAGAATAAATATCTAAATTCATTTGAGGTAAAAACCATACAGTAATCCTCTTATTCTGCTATAATTAAGTAATTATCAGAATATCTTTTCTTAATAGACGGTCAATTTTCTATTAGAAGATAAATTTGATACTTTTATAACAAGTTTTTTCTCTTCAATAGTTATTAAAAAAAGAAAACTCAATTTCTATAATTGATTAGAGAGGGTATATCTTTTACTTATTTTACTTAAAAAATTTCTATAAATATTATAATACAATATTAAAAATATTACAAATAATATAATACAATACAAAAACACATGTTAAATTCAATTATGATAAATGAAGATTTTTTAAATAAATATATTACAAATCTCTTTTTCAATAGAGTAAATATCATGTTTTGTATTATATTGCACATGTCTTTTCTAAAATTTTCATATATAATTTTTTCAGACTGAATAATATTTTGTGATTATTATGTATTCCATTCTAATTAGCATATTTCAAAGCCCAAATGTATGGCCAAAGAAGTAGGCCTTTTAATAATGGAAAAATGATTTCTTCAAACATTTTACGTTTACATTTTTCTTGAATTGATCTAGTAAATTTAAAAATACATTATATTACAATTGATTTTGTGGACTTTTTAATAATAAATATATTTTTATATTTAACTTAGAAAAAACTATGTCAAATTAAAACCTGAAGCCAATAAACCCTACTCCACTCTGGTTCCTTTTGCATTCAATTCCCATATTCTTCTTTTATAAAAATTTCTTATTAATCGAAAAAATTCTTCTTTTATAGAAATTTCTTATTAATCGAAAAAATTACGCATAAAATTCTAATGATTATTAGAAAATTATTTTTGTCATTGATTTACCTAATAGAAACAAATAGTAATCCGTTCAAGTTTTCTATTAAGAAAATTTAAATTTAAATTGTTTTATCAATATAAGGCAATGCAAAATTTTCTCCCTTGGTTTAAAGCTAACCCACAATACAGGTTCAATTGAGACCAAATTCCTTATCAAATTTTACATAAGGGGGAAAAAAGCCCTTTTGGGATTTTATAATAGAAAACGAGTTTTTTTTCCCGTGCAGTCAAAAGTAAAAGTGAAAAAAAAAAAAAAAAAAGATAGGGTGGTGAATGCATGTTTTGGTTGTTTTTGACCAGGATAGAATTATTGAAAATGGTGGAAATGATAAGAATTTTGTGGACAAGATGGGCCCACATGTGCTGCACCGACGGAAGAATCCAGTGGCCACCCACCTAACCTCCAACCATCCTTCTGTCATAATCTGACCTAAGAAAGAAAGGGATGAAACTTAAGTCATCAACTTCACAAAGAAAACAGAGCATGGTGATGGTAGAGAACGTGAGCTTGGTGGTGAGGATGTGGTGAGCTGGGAGAGGTGAATATGACCTAAATGGACAAAATAGGAGTAGAAGAGAAGAAGAGAGTGAGAATTGAGAGAACAGAAGAGAGGGAGGGAGAGAGAGAGAGAGAGAGCAGAAAATAGGGGGAGAGAAAAAGATTCATTCCTTATTGATTCTACAGCTTTTATACAACTCTTTAACCAATTTAACTGTCCTAACAGCATCTAATAGTTTGGATTGATTGTTTCAACCAACTAACAGAATTTGAACTCAACATCTTCATAGCTGTTAAATTCAAATTCTATTATATTTGTTACAATTTTTCTCTCTTTCAAAACATCATTGTCCTAAAGGATGGAAATTAATCTCAGATGAAATCTAATTCTACCGAGGATCTCAATGCTCATTGATGCTAATTTTTTCTTTCCTTGTCAATCCAAGAGAGTGTTCCTATAGTGCTACAATTTCAAAGGCTTAGAAGAGTGTGATTGGTTTCATTATTCTTAACATTGGTTTAATATCCTTTCTAGCTCCACTGATGAAGCTAGAAATGAAGTAGCTTTCAAGAAGTCGTGGGTTTTTATGTAGCATAATTGACTAGAGCTCTTCAAACCTCTCGTGGTAATCAGTGAGGGAACCATTCTGCTAAAATTTGTTGAATTCTTCCACCTTATCTTGTAATCCTTTTGTTTCAAACCTCTGCAGCAGCATTTGAGAGAATTCTTCCCCATCCACATCTCTTTCCATCATCTTGATGTATTGATACCAGATTTCAATCTTGTCTTCTAAGTACATTTCCACGGTATCAACCCGTTGATGTTTGGGTAACTGATACACATTGAAAAATTTGATACACTTCCTCAACCAACCCTAGGGATTCTCCCAAGAGAATAACCAATATCTTCATCTTTCTTTAATCTGTTATCAACTGGGGTAGTAAGGGGAAATTCAAGATTCTGTTAGTTTGGGGTTCTTCATTTCAGTCTCGTTAATTTCATCTTAACAGTGTACTAATCTGGACTTCTATGCTAGCCATAAAGGCTTCCATTCTTTGGTTTTGCTCATTGATCTTCTGATTAATTACTTTAACTTTATTTGTCAGTTCTTAATTTCATTTGTCAATTCTTTTATTTTGACATCTTATTTCTTAATTTGATCATCATTATACTTTTGACGAGTGCATCCTAATCGGGTTAAGGAGTTAATACTCTGACACAAATTTATCACGATTTAACCCAATAAAGGAAGAGATGAAACTTAAGTCATCAACTTCACAAAGAAAACTGAAAAAAAAAAAAAAAAAAAAAAAAAGAGCATGGTGATGGCAAAGGACGTGAGCTTGGTGGTGAGGATGTGGTGAGCCACGAGAGGTGAATATGACCTAAATGGACATAACAGGAGTAGAAGAGAAGAAGAGCGTGAGAATTGAGAGAGGGAAGAGAGAAAGAGAGAGAGCAGAAAACAGAGGAAGAGAAGAAGATTCAACAACCAAATTCCTACATTCCTTCTTGATTCTACAGCTTTTATAAAACTCTTTAACCAATTTTAACTGTCCTAACGGTGTCTAACTATTTGGATTGATTGTTTCAACCAATTAACAGAAGTTGAGCTCAATAGCTTCATAGCCGTTAAATTCAAATTTTGTTATATTCGTTACGCCTTCTCTCAAAACTGCCTGCATGATCTTCAGGCAACCTGACTATGATCTTTGGGCAATCTAACTAGCATTCTTTGTCAAAACTTGCTTATAAATAGTGAGATCTTAGCAATAAAATGAATCATAGTGAGCAAAGTATCAGCTATAGACAAACTTAGAACCACTATTGACCACTAATCACTACATTTGAACCAAAAATAAAATCAGATGTGGCTCGAATTAAGCAAGATCCAACCATGAACCCTAAAAAATATCCCATAGGAACATACTATCTTCAACCCACCATACACATCATCCCTCATCAAAACCTTCATATCTTTGGTGGAGATTGTTCACACGCTAACTATAGTTATCCATGTCGAACTCTTTGCACCGTCCAACAACAGATAGGTGGGAAAGCGCTAGACGTGAGAAGAAGATTACTTTGAGAGTTTCCTCTCAGATATGTAAGAAAACATAGCAAAACCTTTGCATGTTAGAATCAAATATAATACAAGAGCACAAATCTTGTAGATAGTAATCACATAATTCTAATCTTCAATATTTTATGAGATTTTTAATGATCAACAAATCTGCATCATTTTAGATTTAGCATTTTTATTATTTAATTGCATGTGTTAATAGTGAAAGATAAATACTAAATATATCTAAGAGAATAACTAGTCTATTAAGAAAATCTCAACTTTTTTCGGTTTACAATCATTTTATTTTATTCTATTTATAATTTTTTAATTAGAGTAAAAAACTTATTTATAAAAGTACAAAACTTTGCTAATTACAATCAAATTCTTTAATTAAAAGATTAACATTACTATTATATCGATAATATTTATTAAAAATCCTACCTAATATGACTTAAAGTGTAATTTGGACTTTTCCAAATAAGCCTAATTTCTCGTTATAAGTATCAAATAAAAAAAAAATATTAGCAAATTTCGGGAATAGGCATCCCACATGCCCAGATGACATTTTTTTAGATAAAATTGAACTCTATAGTTCTATTTATTCTTTCGGAGAGTTGGTGATATGATCATAAATGGAGCAAGACTTGAGAATTGAGAATTGATTGTGTCAAAGACTATCTTTATGTACTTACATTGCTTGTTTTATTGAACAACAAATAATAGGGATTCAAATTAAAACAAATTAGATAACCAAACTACCCCTAAATAATGTAATATTCTTTTTTGGTATAAGGAGATGCAATTAAATAGAATCGAATCAAATAAGAGAAGATAAAAATGGAAAGACTCTATCATTTGAGCCATCCCCGAGGGACAATGCAATGTTGTTATCATGCATACACTCACAAAGTTACCAAAGTTATTCGCCTCAAGTCTACTCACATGCAAATAATTTTCTCTTTTCAAGATAGAGAAGAGGGAAAAGATATAGGAGAGAAGTGGGAAGAGAGAGAAAACAGAGAATAGAGAGCGGTAACATTAATGATAGATAACAAGTTGAAAGAGTAGTTCCATTAAGAGAGAGAGAAGAGAGGAGAAAAATTGATCAAGAGGTGGAAGAGAGTTATTTGGCCGAGAGTGTATACAGGAGCGCTCTCGAGTAATTTTAAGAGTTCACTTTATTTTAAGGATAGTTTGATCATTCCGTGACAGAGATAAATTTTAAATTTTATTAAAATTATTTATTTGTCTCTTTTGAAAACAATCATTAAATTTAGATAAATAGATATAATATTATATTTTATACACAGACTAATTTCATTAAGATTATGATTATTAGACTATCTATGAATTTAGTTTTTAGTTGTAAGAAAAATCCAATCAATTGCTCCTTCACTCGACACAAGAAAAAATTTAGGGTAAAAACATTCATTTTGATGCCTGCAGTGTGCCCACTCAACAAGAGATTCTCTCTTGGGGGGGGGGGGGGGGCTTTGTTTCTTGGGATTGGAAAAGCCAACTTATCCTCACTCTATATCTTTTGAAATGTGCATGTACCCGTGAAGATTTAATCAAGTCTTGTGATCATGGCTGGATCATACTTAGACATGCAGTTTAGGAAAGTCCAAAAATAAAATTGCTTTTCTTTTTTTCTTTTGGGTTAAAAAGGAATAACAAAAATCGTAATAATACATGTATCCATAAAAATTTAAACATTGAGGAAGTGCTCCTCCTCACTCGAGGGACATAAAATTGCTTTTCTTGTGAAGATTAAATTTCATTCTTTAATATAAAATCAAATGTTATTTAGGAGCTTTCTCTCGGTTGTGAAGATTAAAATTGTTTTTCAAATTGTCAAGACAAAAAATTTAATTTATTCTTATTTTAATCTTCATAATTTTAAAACTCAAATAAAAAATGCAAGCATAAAATTGCTTTCATTTTTATAAATAATACAAATATATTTTTTCTCATATGTTTTAATTTTGGCAATTATATGCCCGATTTGTATCGTTTTTAGTCGGATCCAAAATAACTACCAGATATCGATGATTTATAAAAAAAAAAGGCAATTTATGCAATAACATGAGGTTTTTACCATCAAATGTTCATAAATAAATTTTTTTACACAAATATATGTGCAAATTTTTGTAAATTTTTTATTAGATGTTTTCTGATATTTTAAGAATAGTTGATAAAATATTCACGTTTTTGAATTTTTTCTAAAAATTTTGTAAATTTTATGAAAAAATATTAAAAGTCTCATGAGATGCATATATTTCGATACTAATTATTTTATACTATGTTAAGAAAAATAGTAAATAAGATTTTGAAAATAAAAAATAATTAAAATTTAAAATAGATAAACATAAATAAAACACTTGACAACTATAGCTGCATTTCATAAATAGCCTTAGAACAAGTGGAAAATAAAAGTCAAGCAAAAAATAAATAATAAATAATAAACACTACATCCTTCTAAAATAATTATGACAATATTTATAACTAACACAAGGGAAAAAGAAAGTATTTATAATATTTTTTTTTTGTTTAAATTGAAATTCTACACCATTAAGGAGCGTGAAAAATATAAGAATCTTTGAAGATTACTTTATCCAACTCATTTTTTAAATTATAATTGCACCTCACAATTATATAATGTTCAAATCACAAAATTTCATGTAATAGTAATAATTTGAATTTCTTTTTCATTTTATAATTTATTCGTCAATATAATGATAATAGCGTGTAATTTGTAATTATTTTTTTAATAGACTTTTATATTTCAATACGTTACATATATATAATATCAACTTCTTTTGTTTCAAATGATGTATTTAGATTTTTTCTTTAAATTTTCTTTCGTGATACCTTATTATTTTCTTAAAGTTAAAACTTTTAAATGAATATAATAATTAATTTAAAAATGACAAAAACAAACACATCATTTAACAACTTTAGTCAGACTTTCTCCAAAAATATAATAATCAAACAACTAAAAAACACAAATTATGCAAAATAAAAAATGATAAATATTAAAACTTCCTAAAATAGTTATGACAATATTAACAATCAATAAAAGGGTACATAAAAATAATTTTATATTGTTTGTTATGAATCAAAATTCTACTATATTTAAAGAACCTGAAAATTTTAAGAGTTTTAACTCATTCTTGGAATTTTGACCATACCTCACAATTATATCATACTTGAACCACAAAAATTTCATATAATACTAATAATGTGAAATTTGAAATTTTTTGTAAATTATCAAGTTCAATTGTTATGTTAAATATTCAATATAATGAAAATAGCTAGTAATTCATAATTATTTTTCACGGAATTTTTCATTTCAATACATTGCATGTATATAACACTTTCTTTTTCAAATTCTGTTTGTTTTCAATCATATCTCGTTCTTCTCTTGAATTTGAAAATTTTCAACGAAAACATCTGTATCATTTGTTTCATCATAATCTATTTCTGTATAAAATAGATATGATTTTCTTTTTAAAAAAACTGCATGCCTTTTATACTAACCTTTTGTTATGTTAATTTTTATGTTGATCTCTTTAAAATAAATTGTGATAATTACCTTAAATGCATAAATTTTTATCAACCTTTTCCTATTACAGAAAAAGCACAAATTCAAAAATAAAGGAAAAAACCAAAGCCAAATTGTCTCAAAAAAATACAAAAATAACTAGTTGATTCAAGATTTGAGTGATTAACCCCATTTAATTAGTGCCGAAATCTATCGGGAATCCGAAATGACGGCATAACACAAGCCGCCATACCTCCGGAGGCTCCGCTTTGCCGCAGATCCACTCTGGTTTCCATTGAATTCTATCACATGGTTCTTAAAAAAACTAAAATATATATCTCAAAATAAATACAAAACTAAGATAGTATATTAATCATTAATTCATTAGATTTCAGTTTGATATCTTTAGTATTTGTTGAGAAAATAGAGAATCGAAAATTATTGTGTATTATTTAGTATATAATAAATAGTATGAACTGTATATACATGTAAATCCAAATCTTTAACTCTACTACTAGCAAGTATGCTATAATATATATAATAAATATATTCTCAATATTCTCTCAAATATATAGTAAATCTTATACTACCATAATAGTAAATATTATGAGAATATTGTGTTACCATAATTATATTAATATTCCCCATCAAATCTAAGCAGGTGAGGCGAAGAGCAATTTGAATTTGGAAACCAAATCATGATAGCATCCAGGAGAGTAAAAAAATAGGGTGCTAAAAATAGTAAGTGGAGATAATGTAGAGGGTCAAGTAGACAATACGTAGTACGTATCAACCAAGAGAACCAGTTAATAGACGAGATAAAGCAAAAAATAAATAAATAAATAAATAAAATACAAGGTAGGCAAAAAATTAACTTACATATATACAAAATAAATAACTATTTTTAGCTGTCCATGATCAAACACGTGCTGCTTTGATACATATTAAGAAAATAAGTAATTGAAAAATATTATATATTATTTAATATGTGATAAATGAGATAGATGAATACATATGCACCCTTTCGGTTTCTAATCATAATAGCAATAAAATATGGCATTGAAAAATATATTATCATGATAATGAAGATTATAAAAATATTGTGTGAATGTTGTATTACTATAATTTCATTTACACGTATCAAAGCAACTATTTTTGACTAATACTATTAAAATGCTCGATGCTTTAGTTTCAATTTTTTTGATGATTGAATCATTGGCTAAGAACGGGTTCTGTAATGAATTAGACCATCATTAAGAAAATAAGTAATTGAGAAATATTATATATTATTTAATATGAGATAAACGGTACAAATACATTTCTCCCTTAGTTTCTAATCATAATAGTAATAAATACATTGTAATACATATAATAAATATGTTCTAAATATACATTGGATATTATTATTTTTTTGTGTGCATACAGTAAGACTTGAATCCGAACCTATAACAAATGAGAGGGGGAGATGCCATTTCAGCTAAGGTTCCTTGGCATACATTGGATATTATATTATCATGAAATTGAATATACTTGTATTACTATAATTACATTTACAATATTGATATTTGTTATGAAAAATTTTAAAATATTAATTTTGAAAAGTAAATTTGAGTATTTTTTTATAATCTCAGGAGACATTTCTTAAAAATAATAAAAAAACATGTTTAAAAAATTTTTCATGCAAAAATGATTATGAATATATTTAACAAATATCACTTATTTCATTTTTTATGAAATATTTTTAATTAATTTTATCTATATAGAAACAATTAAAAGCTAAAAAAATAAAAAACTAGAAGAGAGAGAGAGAATAAGTGGGTTTGAAAGAATTTATTGAAATAATATTGTTACAATTGTTATTGGGCGATTTTAAAAGATAAGAGAAAAAGGGGAAAAAAATAAAAAAAATGTTTAAATAATATTTGTTGAAATTATATTTTTGACAAAACTGTTATTGAGGTATTTTTAAAAGCAGACAGAGAGTTCTACAGTCTAATTTTTTATTAAATAATATTTAATATTATTTTAGAAAAAGAAATTATTATTATCGGTTTAATATTTATTAATTATGGGTGCCAAGATTTGAAGTTTAATGTACAAATAATTATTTTAATGAAATTAAAAAACTGAAATAAATCATTATTTCCATAATTCAATGTACTTCGGGCGGCCAATGAGCAAGTTGATTAAAATCAAACATTAAATCAAAAGACACCCCGAGAGCGAGAGAGAGAGAGAGAGAGCAGGGAGGCAGAAGCGGGAAAACTGAAAGTGAGGAGTTGAGAGAGAGAGAGAGAGGAAAATGGAGAGAGGGAAAGCATCAGCGGACGACAGGTATGTTCAGTGGAAGACTATCATTCCAGTCCTTTACGACTGGCTGACCAACCACAACCTCGTCTGGCCATCTCTGTCTTGCCGGTTCGTTCATCTCCCTCTCTCTCACACAACACACACACACTCTCTCTCTCTCTCTGCAGGGTGTTTTTGGTTTTCGATCTTATAATTTCATTTTTTTTCTTTGTTTGACGATTATTGAAATCCCCGACATGTCCATGGTGTTCTGTTTTTTCGGTTGATAGATGGGGTTCGCAGCTGGAGCAGGGAAGGTACAAGAATCGCCAGCGATTGTATCTTTCGGAACAGGTCTCTCTCTATATAGGTTTTAAGCATTTTGTGTCTTGAATTTACATTGAATGATTTGTGTGGGGAAGAACTTATTTTCTTCAGTAAAAGATGATATCCGATGCTAAATGTTGGTGGTGATAATGAGATAAATTTTGATATCGGTTTGATTTCTTCAGGTTTTATATGTCCATTGAATTTAAAGTATTTGATATTCTTTTTGTTTGTTTTAAGGAATGATAGATGAGATTTAGCCCCCAGCTCTTATCATCATAATCATCACTATTATTTTACATTTTTAGGAACTCCTTAGGAACTAATGTTTCTGAACCAGTCTTTGAAAAAATATTTATAGCTGTTGTATTGTATATTCTTATGTGTGCTTATTTAGTTGTATTAGCTTCAAAGTTATGTCCAGCCCATTGTATTTCTCTTTTACGCCCTGCATTGAATTTCACAGACTGATGGTAGTGTTCCTAATACACTGGTCATAGCTAACTGTGAAGTTGTTAAACCTCGGGTTGCAGCTGCCGAGCATATATCAGAGGTGATGACACTTTGAAATGGAGTTTTCCTATTTTTGTCTCCTAAGTTTGACCCCTCTTAGTCTTTAAGTTGATATAGCAGTTATGGAATTGACTAGTTGTTTTGTGTCTCAGTTCGATGAAGAAGCTCGCTCTCCATATGTTAAGAAGTTTAAAACCATTATCCATCCTGGAGAGGTAATTAATCTGTCGATGCGCCAATGTGCCTATGATGGTGTATGGTAACTGCCTGCGCTTGAAGATTGCCAATTTTGTCTTCTGTGGTAGTTAAAAGCAACAACAATCTGATCGTAACAGCAACGAAGAACATTCAGGGTCATAAATTTCCATATTAAATTTTCATTTACAGTATCAATGGATATTTAAGAAAAATTGGTTTGTTGATAAGAAAGTTATGTCTTGTTGATGTGCATGTGTACATAAAATGAAATTTTGAATACCTTGTGTTTGAGGCTTATGCTTCTTCATTGCGGGGTCTAGAGAGAATAAAATCTATGTAATCTTGCCCCCGACAAGCAGAGACTCATCTCTCAGGTTTGAACCAATCATAAATTTTACATTTTAGTCCTACTCAAAGAGTCCCCATACATTTTATTGTTTTGGTTTTCACCAACCGGTATCCGGGTTGTGCCAACTAATCCAACTGGTATCCCCATATATTTTATTGTGCCAACAGAAATTTTCTTTCCATATATCCATATCGTGTGAAATTCTTTTTTCCAAGGTTGATATTCAATGTGGAATGAAAATTTTGTAACGGTGATTTTTTTTTTTTGGGCAATAATTATATGCACCATTGACATATATTTAAATCAATGTGATCTTCTATTGAAGTTATCTTGTGCCAATTTTGTTGTTTGTTTATTAGTAGCTGTTAATATGAAGCAATCATATTTCTACATTTATTCTGTCTGAAATATCCAGGTTAATAGAATTAGGGAACTTCCACAGAACAGGAATATAGTGGCCACTCATACTGATAGTTCTGATGTAAGTGTCTTCTGCTTTCTTTAAAATTGATATTTGATTTATGATAATTGATTATAACCTTGAGGCTTTTAGCACGAGCTTAAGTAGTTGGGCTTTGAATAGGTTCTCATATGGGATGTCGAGGCTCAACCCAATCGTCATGCTGTTCTCGGAGCGGCAGATTCTTGCCCAGATTTGGTGGGTACATTGTTTAGTCCTTATTGTTTAAGAGGTGTATGAATTTTTGCACACTTTGTGCACCCATCTGTTGTTATTGGCAAATTCTAGTTATGGTTGAATCATTTTCCCAACGAAAGTCGTAAACAATGCTTCAGATGCATTTGAGGTGTTGGAATGTACACTAGTGTTTTGGTGTGTGTTGTGCACTTGAGAAAAGTAATTTTTATGTATTGTGGAATTAGGAAATATGTTTGTTACTATGAGAAAAACTGCAAATATATTCATTATCCTTAAAGGGAAAAAGGTTTAGATGTTTTGAGCTGTTAGTTAGTTGGTAGGTCTGCTTTGTACTCTTGAGAAAACGGGAAAGTGGAGGCATTATAGAGGTACAACCTTAATAACCTAGAAACAAGAGAAGTTGTCAACAAAACTAGCTAGATTACATTATCCAAAAAAGAATCACAAGTGAATCATCAAGATAATTTTGAATCAGAGCTCTCGATTTGTGTTCATCCTTCACAGTAAGAATATCTCAAGGTTTGCAGCGATAACTTGGTATATCCACTATACGATCATTAACTAAAATATGTCTATAGTTAACTAATTGGCAGGCTTCAGGAATAGTCATGATTTGGGATTTCCGGTTGAACTAGAACAAGAAAGACTTCTTTCCTCTCCCAAAGAGCTATCTTTTCCTTTGTCTCTGTGCTAACAGAAATGTTACTGGAGAAATCAAAAGAACTAACTTCCTTTTGGTTGTGCAATGCTGCATGCAACCCCCGAAGGATATATGCCATAATGGAACAAGCTTTCGTATCATCCTTGTCCACAGAAGTGGGAGATGGCTTATCAACTTGGGATCCCTCTTGCAGAGGCCACATGTATCAGTTTTCAGTATGGAAGATTATCTCACAAAGAAGATCAAATCAAAGAATGATGTAAGACATGGCAAAGCAAAATGAACGGTCACAACAAATAATTAATAATATGATTTGTAGAATGACATCAATTTTAGGTGCCATGTTGTTCTCATTATATTTTCTCAAGCAAAATGTGAGTAGTTCAAATTTGAAAAATGTGAAAATCTACAATTCCTGAAGAGAATGTGCATGAGAAAACAAATTGTTTATCAAAATAGAACAGTAGATATGTTATCTTAGACAGTCAAAAAATATCTTCAATTAGTTTTATTCTCACTTATAATTGGTTAAGATGTTACAAAAGCAAGTGTCTCTTCTCGGTTGGTAAAGTAGAGTCTTAAAGGAGTTAAATTGGGCACTGCGAATTTGGTATTGCAAAAGTAGCTGCACTCTAGAGTCTCCCTGTCTCTGTGCTGGTTGGCTTGGGGCAACCGCCTTTGTACCACTCAAGTAAACAGATACCAGATAACAGGAAATTGTAAATGCCGATACTATTTTGGAAATAGATCAGAAGTGTATGTAGAAGGTAATATATTTTCCAGAGTATATCTGGACTTTAATGGAAAGCTGAAATGTTGGCAGTTCTTAAGAGCGAACGATGCTTTTCAATTTTAGTTTTGCCCTCGAAGTAATGATAGTAAGATGCTGTTTTCAGTTATGGTAGATTATATATTTCAATATATTTGTCAATTAATAAAATGAGGCTCTACTATTGTTCTCCCTTATCCCCATACCTCAAATTAGTCAGTTTTTAACTTAGAAAGTATTTCGTCATGCAGGTGCTGATTGGCCATCAGGATAATGCTGAATTTGCCCTTGCGATGTGCCCTGTTGAACCCTTTGTTCTCTCTGGAGGTACCATTGTTACCTTTTTGTTTCTTCTGGGCAGATTTCTTAAGTGTAGTTAATTGTAACTCATGTAGATAGTGTCAATCCTTCTTTAGACTTAATGAGCTCATGGAACTGAAAAGCATGTGTATCATGCATTTTCTTGTACAAATGGTTTTTGAAATTAGTGAAATTCGTCTGCTAAATTTCCATCGTGCATTTTGGTGTCTGGCCAGGTAGGTGGTACAATGTGTAATATTTTCTAATTTTGTATTTGGTATTTGATTTCGTTAAATGTAGTTTGTTTGAGCACTACAGCTTCAAAAGGGTTTCACGTCTATTGGGAGTGAAGCCAGAAATTTATGTTGGGTGAAAAGGGAAAAATACAAAAATGTAGGGGGCAGGGGATGCCAGGGAGACATTGCATTTTCAAGGGAATAAATTGCATTTTCAAGGATTTCAATGGCATTTATTGGACTTTTATCTGCATTTCATTGATTTCTTTTTTGGTGATATTTATAGTACCTTTAGTGGCATTTTTGAGTCTTTTCTAAAAATGCTGCTAAAAGTCTACATATGGAATATTTTCTCCCAAAATTTTAGGAGGGCAGTTCCCCCCTCCTGCGGCCCCCTTGGTTTCAACCCCGTGTCGATTCCCATAAAAGGCTAATTCAATCTAAGAATCAGCCAGAAACGTGAGAGGGTCTTTTTTTGGAAGCAGTCGCTGGTTGCGAAAGTGTCATTGACAGCTAATAACAGTTATTCGGTTGACATTGATATTATGGGATTGTTTTGTCGAATACCTGAAATGGAGATGATCATAGAAAATGTGAAATAGTGGACAAGAAGTGGGAATGTCTCAGTGATCACGGCAACGGTTGCTCCGGATGGGGGGAATAGGGGTATTAAGAATAGGGATTTGCATACGACTTGGGCTTTCATTTAACTTTCAGATGATCGAGTGTGGTGCATGACCCCAAATCCTCCTGTATGCACCATTCTTGAAGCATCAATACCCAAAAACTTTTGTATCCATGATCTTCACTTCCATTAAATTTGTCATGTTCTGGTACATTTTCCTGTTCCATCTGGCTCAGTGATTTATAGCCATGTTTCAGAGTTTCAACTTCCTTATTGCCTTATTTTTATGTCAAGAAATAGTTATTTTAATCATGTTGTGATATCATACTTTTTTCAATTACTATGTTTCTAATTGGTTAATACCTTGGCAGGAAAGGACAAAACAGTGGTGTTGTGGAGCATCCATGATCATATTTCGACCGTGGCTGCAGATGTGGTTGCAGGGTCCTCTAAGTCTGGTGGTTCTGGAAAGAAAAATCCCTCTAAGGGAGGCAACAATAAACTTATTGACAGCTCTTCAATTGGACCACGGGGCATTTACCAGGGACATGATGATACAGTTGAAGATGTGCAGTTCTGCCCTACTAGGTAACTAAACCTGCTCATGTTCTAATGCACTGAGATATGGATGGGGCCTAAAGTATGCTACTAGCCACAGAAATTATACATCTAAATAACATGTTCTTATATCACCAATATTCAGTTGTGTATTGCTGTAGAATCTGATAACTGGTGTCGTGCTGAATGTTGGACCTTTTTTCACTGACATACATGCCTTCTTTTTGAAGTCCGCAGGAATTCTGCAGTGTGGGAGATGATTCTTGCCTTATATTGTGGGATGCAAGGGTTGGTTGTGCTCCCGTCATCAAGGTTTCATTTGCTTCTCTTATTTGAACCATTTTTAGCTCTTCAACAGTTCAGCTTTAACTTAGATGATAGATTTTACCACAGTAATCACTGCTTGGATTGTAGAAATAATCTTATCACTTCTCTTCTGTTATTGTCAGGTGATAATCCTTTTTTTTTTCTCTTTTTTGAATAATAAGTTACCGCGTTGGAGGTTGGGAGGAAATTCTCTCTCTGGATGAGGCAATTTTCCTTCAATTGAGCCCCTATGCCTCCTCTGGTCTTTTCATCTTTGATGCCAGATGTTGAGGAATAAAATGTGCCATCTGAAATCAGAACCGTATTTTGTAATTTCTGTTATTTACTGGTCTCAATTGTTTTTCATTTCTGAAAGAAGCTTGTTGAGGAGTATGATATGCCGTTTCTCTTTTCTCATGGACTAGTATTACAACAACAACAACAACAACAACAATCTAGATCTTTTCTCTCAAAATTTGGGATCGATTATATAAGAGACAAAAAGCGAAGAATAAAAGAGAAAAAAAATATATATATAATTAAAAAAAAGTTGATTTACTTTGTGCGGATTCTCTTATGCCATTCATTCTTATCTAAGACCATCTCCTACTCTCATGGACTAGTATTGCTTTGTTTTATTGCTTTTGTCTTCTGTGGCAGGTTGGGAAAGCCCACGATGCAGATCTTCACTGCGTTGATTGGAATCATCATGATTCCAATCTAATCCTGACAGGGTATCCCTTCTCTTCGTTTTTATAGTCTTCTCTATACTGAAATGCAACTTAATGCATATTGCAAGGATCCTTTTATCTTTCAACTTTGACATTATATATTGACCTTTTACATCTTTGCCCTCTATGGGAAGGAGTTCTCACCCAATTGTTTCCCAATGCTGAATCTTCAGGTCAGCTGATAATTCTGTTCATATGTTTGACCGCCGAAACCTAAGTGCTGCTGGAGGTGGATCACCTGTCCATAAATTTGAGGGTCACAGTGCAGCTGTTCTATGTGTTCAGGTATAAAATTGATTTCTTTAAGCTGATCCAGTGAAGTATTGCTTTTTGCATACAGTATGTTACATGTATGTATGTTGATTATATTTTATTAATTGTGTTCCTTGTTCGTCTACAAAATAAATGCTAATTATATGACAGTGGTCCCCGGAAAAGAGATCTGTTTTTGGAAGTTCTGCAGAAGATGGCACATTAAACATCTGGGATCATGAAAAGGTACAGCCACGAACCTCTTGCAGGAAGTGACTTTATACTTAGAGATGAGTGCTTTGTTTCCTTATGTTACGAACTTTTTTTATTTGCCTTTTTTCGCATGCACGTCTCCCTTTTTTTCCCTAACCATCCCCTTCCCTGGATAGAATGATAATTGGGTCAAGCAGCTTTCAACCTTATAACAATATATTAACTGGTGACACTACATCATTAATAGATGAAAATTATTCTGTTCTTTTCTCTACTGGTAGTTTAAAAACCTTGTGAAGTTAAAGAATAGTTTGGGGAATCAATTCAATCCATTAAGGTGTACTAGCAACTCCTCGAAGCTCTACTTTCCATTTTGCCCTTGGATGATGTTATGGTCTCACATCCCATCCATTTCCCTTGAGCCAGAGAGTTGGTATGGATAGGATGACTAATGAGGAGAGAAGGTGTTTCCCCAGTTAGGAAAAGTCCAAACATCACAAAATGGCATTTGAAAGGAAAATAAACGATAATGGAAAATCAAAATTCTAAAAAAGGGTCGGCACTGCTTCAAATCATATTTTTGATCTCAAACATCAAATTTGATTCAATTTTTGGATGAATCATTGTGTAGAGAAGATTATTCCATGTACATAATACAGCTCCCTAATACATGTAATAGAAGTCATAGTGATGTGTGATTCATCTAGGAAAGAAAATCCAACTCACAAGCCAAGTCTAAAGTTAGCACAATGGTTATTGATAACAAATTTGGCATATACCAATTGAAAGATCTATAACTGCTGTTTTGCTATTTGATTAACATCTCTTGGGATGAATTCTATTGGTTGATACGCTATATGTATGTAGTGCATACTAATTTGGTATATGTACTACATCAAATTGTGTTCTGAGAAGCGAGAGTGACCATCATAACTAGTAGGTGCTATAATTCTTAAAAGAATCAATTAGGAATTGGTTAGTGAAGTTCCATGTATTCATGTGTTTGAGTGCCTATGTCATGGGCTTCATATTTCACACCCCCCACCAAAAAAAGGGCAAAATAAATAATGGCTAAATCCACCAAAATTATGAAGTTTGACTTTTGAACCATGTGTAATGGGCTCCACTCTTTACCCAAGTTAGAGCTCTCTCTCTCTTCAAGAAAAAAAGTAACATTTTCTTCTTACACAATTAAGCATGGGAAAATTTTCTATTGTATGATTCAGATCTTAAATTATAATATTTAACTTTACATTTTTGTTAGAATAGGCATCGTGTTGATATTGTATGATTGTTGTTGTTGTTGTTTCTTTGCCATATTGATAGCATCAGAGAAGATTCCCCCCAACCCCAGTGATGAGATCCTGCCCGGCTGTTACATTTTATTTTATGGAAGGCTGCCTTCTGACAAACTGTAGCAATTTATTTTGACATTGTGCCTTTCCTGTAATATCTTGTAATTTTCTAATATTGTTCTTTGTTATAACATGCTATTTGCATGGATGAAGTGTTGACATTGTTAGAAAGCTGAGAGTCATTGAATTGGAATTTAGAAACTGTTAAATTCTCTTTCTTTTTCGTTGCCTGTGTATATATGCATGTGGTTTTTTGTCTATTTATTTTTAACTGAAATTTGTTGGCAAATCTGTTAAGTAGGTTTCTGATATTGTTGTTACAGTTCCATTGTACTGTTTCTCTCGGCGAGAGCGGTTGTCTTATGTTGTATACTTGTGGAATTTGATTTTACAAATGGTTATGTATTATTCAGATTTTCCATCTTCTCTGGACATTCTTGATGCTGTGCTCGCTAACAAAAAGCAAACATTGTTTCACATTTATTTGTTTATTACGAAGTTATTTTTCTTTGATACATGCCAAAACAGAGCATGAGTTTATTGTTCTTCTGATTAATATTTTGACAAATTATCTACCAATCAGGTTGGTAAAAGGCAAGATCGTGATGCAAGAATGTCTGATTCCCCTCCTGGCCTCTTCTTCCGCCATGCTGGGCACAGGTATGAGTGGGCCATATTTTGTATCTGATGTTGTGTTTTGTATTTTGATGAAGACCAAACATATCTAGTGGTATTAGGGACTCTTTGAGGCTTTAGCATCATCTCTCTTCTCTAGGTTTCAGGCTATTAACAGTGCCTTAGGAAGCACCTTGGCACAAGACACTGATACAACACAACATGGACATGGAAAAAAAAAATTCTAAACATTAGGACATAGGCAACTTCACCTGACTAAAAATATTCTGTTTGTGTATATACATACATACATACATACATAATGTATATATACGCACATATATATAATTTATATATATATATGCATATATATATATATATATATATATGCATATATATATATATATATATATACATATATATGTGCATATAGATAGATACAAATGTATATATAGTGTGTGTATATATGTGTGTGTGTGTGTGTATATATATATATGTGCACGTAATTTAACTAGTGTGGATAAGTTTTGCTATTAGTATTGCAAAATAAGCATATAAATGATATATATACTTCATGTAACTTGCTATATTCCATTCTTGAACAATATACTTTTCAATTATATTGATTCAAGAAAAATGTTCTCATTTTATTGATTAAAATTATGCCAAGTGCATGTTCGGGAAGTGCTTTATATTTGAAAGAACAATAAACGATTTTTTAGGTAAATATTAAGATTTGACTTGGCTCGGTTTATACTCTGCATTGACTATGCCACATGAGAAAGCCCACAAAATCTTTAAAATTGGTCTCAAGGATTCTTGGTTTGGCTTGGTCAGTTTTCAAGTAATTGCACGGCACCCAATTGATTTAAAAGCAATAAGCAGAAGTTGAGGAAAAGTAAAAGTTGAAACCGTAATTCAGAAAATTTTCACGGGGAGGTGGAATTATTGGAAGATATTTATTTGTGTTCAGGTCACCTGCAGTGTCCTCTCAAGTGCTTTTATATTTGTTTTTCTTTATTTGTGCATGAATAATGTGGCAGACTCTTTTTTATGCAATTGTCTGGGCATTATCTAAATGTTCAATCCCGTGGGTGTTTCAAATCAGAAATGTAATACATTGCATACAAAGTGCTTCTTGCTGAAGATCTGCAATGATTCTATGCTAATTAGATTCTTTATTTGGAGATCTAATTTTAGTTGTGGTGGTGCCTCCACATTTTTTCCCCTTAATTTCTTTATCTGATTGTAAAGGATTTTTAAATCTGCTTGCAGGGACAAGGTTGTAGATTTCCACTGGAATGCATCTGACCCGTGGACAATTGTCAGTGTCTCTGATGATGGTGAAAGCACTGGTGGAGGCGGCACTCTGCAGGTAAATCCTAGAATGCCCCATTGTTAATTGGATTCATCGTGATATTCAATTTTAGGCGAAACGGGTCCTCAGATATTTAGTTCTTCAGTTATTTTTTTCCTACGGTCCAATTAAAATTGTATTGAACTATTTTCAACTATTAGATAAACGGTGGAACAAGTTGCACTACATTTTTGCCACAAATCTAGTTGTGGATGGTTCAATCTGTAACATTTTCATGAAGCACATAGCATAACGTCATCCCTAAAGTGAATGCCATAATATTTTTACGGCCTTGTTCGTTTTGTTTACCAGAGCGAATGTTTCTTGTGCCAACGCTTAACTATTGTTGTCTTTCATGCAGATCTGGCGCATGATTGATCTGCTTTACCGGGACCAAGACGAGGTTCTCTCAGAGCTCGAAAAGTTAAAGCCCCACATCCTCAGTTGTTCCTCCTGAATTATATGTGATAAGACTTTGAGATTTTTGAGAAAAGAATAAATGCCCGTGCTAGTGTAGTTTGAGCCCAGGTGTTATGCAGTCTTATGTTACTATAACCAGCGTAGCATATGATAACTTGAAATCCTCTCTTTGGTTCTTCATACACAATGCAATAGACTTCTGATTTCTCCGGTTAGCATTGGGCTAATCAAACAAACAGATAAATAAATCTTAGATGAGCAATACTTTTTTCTTTTTCAACTCAGACTATTCATTTTCCAATCAGTGTTACTTTTAATTTAAGCATCTTTACAAAGATTTAGTGGTTTTAGGGCAACAGTGTTTTGAATACCTTGATGGTGCGCCCCTGCACTGAGGCATATTGTGCTCATCCCAGCCAGCACTCATGCCCCGCAGTTGAGCATCCCGTTCCTATTTGCTTCCTTGATACGTTTCTGAAAAGGATGAACATGAAACTCCCTTGATGGTAAGTGACAACAGTTATCTTATTTATTGTGAACACAATGTAATATTTATAATTTTTGGAAAAAAATCATATAGATCCCAAGAATTTGTAAAACATCAAAGAGGGTGGACCAAAAGTCTACTGAATTTATAAATCTTCGCAGAGTCGAACCCTGATCCTTATCTTAGATGACAACTGCAGCCAATTTTGCAAGTTTTCTGGCCTTTTTGGTGTAGATTGCAAGAACTGTTTTCCCAAGGTTTCACTGAGGTCTCCTCTCACTTGTAAACTTGAGAGTGGAGAGACAACATATAAAAAGAGAACATTCGAAGCCACCCTTTAAAGTAACATTTTTAATAGAATACGGGAAGAAAGAGATAACTATAATATATATATATATATATATATATATATATATATAAATATATAAATATATAAACATATCTGTATATATATATGTGTGTGTGTGTAACTTCCACTTAGCACCCCTCTGCTTCATTACTTTTCAAGCCCGAAAAATCTTCGAGTTATATATACTATCATTTCAACTTCTATAAATAAACCGATTAATCATATATGATACTTCATAAATTATGTCTTTGTAAGAACATTTAAGTGATAAAGAGTGTTAGAACATTGATCTAACGTTAGACTTATATGTAAAACAATTATGTATCGTATACCATCATATAATTTAAGTTCATATAAAAGTGGTAGGCTAAATTCAGTAAATTGAGTTTAATTTATCTAATAGAATATGAAAATAAATAAATGTGTAAATTTTAATAGACATTTATTATTTATAATGGGTTAAATTGAGAATATTAAAGGGTGATTTAAGAACGACTAAAAGATTACCTAATCTATGTACATTCGATAAGATAATCGAAATAAACTGAACAAACAAATTTTGGAGATAAAATTTATCTCTACAGTTATAAAAGGATTATGGTTTTTGGGTCAATAAATCACTTTAATTTTCTGATAACCTATAGATTTTGTGAGGATATATTTGATCGGGATCTAGGATTTTGCCCAGAGTTTTTGGTTATGGAATAAATACTATTCTATTTGGTCTAAATTTTTAATTTCGGTAAATAAGTTATAATTCTGATAATTTAACACGATATTTAATATAATTTTGCATTAAATTATTTTTCTTAATAAAATCTTTTATTCAAGCGTTTTTCTTAAAATCTAATATTTGAATTTATGTGTATATTTTTCATAATTTTTGTGAATTTTATGTAATAAAAAAATCCATAAATTACATGTAATACATAAAACAAATCGAACAAATCTAACTCACTCAAATTTCTCTTATCAATTACAAAGAATAAACCCGGTGGAGAAAACGAAAAAGAAAAAAAGAAAAGAAAATGCCAAAATATTGTGCATAACCCAGAAAAGTAGAAGAAGAGCTGTGCATTGGATCCCCCAAGACTGACTTCTTAAGCAACTTTCTCAAATCCTTCAAAAACCATAAATGCATTTCCATCCTTAACTCTTTCCCATCATCTTTGCACGTTGGTTCTCTCTCCACCTCAGTCGATCTCTCTTTTCTTCCTCTTCAAATGTCAGCCATAGCCACAAGCATTGCAGTCAAAATGGTTGAAAGTCGGAGGCTTATGTTAGAACATGTACATCACATGCCGAGAAATTGAGGACAGAGTGAAAACGGCAGGATAACTTACCAAAAGTGTCAATTGCACGAATCAAATTGATAGTTTATAAGTCAGAGGGAAAAAGTTATTTATTTATTTATTTTTTTTTTTTTTATCATACTGAGGTCGCAAAAATCGTGAAAATATATGTATTAACGAAAATTTGAACACTTGATTTCTGAGAAAACACTTGAATATGAGTTTTTTATCACTATAAGAACCAAGTTCTACTAAATTTTTGAAAAAAAAATAACGACGTTTGCATGAAATTGAGAATGAGTTTTTACGTAACGGTTGAATTATTTCTTTTATGATTTCAAGGTCAGGGATTCGAAATATAGAAACCACTTCTTTATAAAAATATAAAAAGAAAAATTACGTACATATACACTCATTTTTCTCCCATCTTTACACTAAATTAGAGAATACTTTTTGTACCGGGCATCCTTTTTATGTTTTCATGAAACTAAATGTTATTTCAATTTGCATTTGGCAAAATTGTAGTGCAGTTCTAATTTTATCTTTACATGGTTTTTTGTTTTCCATTACTCTTCCTTTTTTCTTGTTTATCTTTTGATATTTTAGCTATTTGTTTCATACACGAGCAAATGTAGGTTTCCATTTTAGCCTTCATGACCTCCCTAATTTTTTTTAATATTATTTAATTTCAATTACCCATACCTAAATTTGTTAATGTCATCTAAGTCCATTTCTTAAATGGGATTGTTTGGGAAAAAAAAAAATTCTCCCAATGTGACTTCAAACTAATCAATTTCGGATCGATTGTATAAGAAATTTGAAGTCAACTGAGTTTTTAATGCAAATAATTAATTATATCATGTTTGATATGAATTTGACTAACATGAAATGGTAAATATCAATTGATAACATATATCATAATCCAATAAAATTATATAATATCAAATTTCATGGTGATTGAAATTGAAAGAAACTTGAAGAATTTTTCGAGTTAGATAAAAGTTTCTGTGTTCAAAATATTGCCCTATATCATGTTTGATATGAATTTGACTAACAGCATGAAATGAAATGGTAAATATCAATTGATAACATATATCATAATCCAATAAAAATGTATAATATCAAATTTCATGGTGATTGAAATTGAAAGAAACTTAAAGAATTTTTCGAGTTGGATAAAAGTTTTCATGTTCAAAATATTGCCCTATACCAGTTGGTTGAACCCGTTCTGAATTTCTTACTGGATAATGAAAAAAATTATTCAAATTAATAGAAAATTGGAGATCATATTAAATGGATCAATTCAAACTTGAATAGTTTCTTTTTAATTATAATTTTAAAATTTTTTAAAATTAAAAAAATAGTTAACAAATAATAATTATTTGTTTCTCATTTTCCTTAATTAATTAACTTTTATCTATATATCATTTCATTCCCTTCAATTAATTAACTTTTATTTATCAATTTTATCTTAAATAATTGATAGTATTTTGCCTTATTCTCTTTACTTTGTCCTTTTTGTTTTTTGTACCATTTTATTACTAAATTGAATGTATAATTATAAAAAATTCTTTTTAAATTTTTGTAATTGTTAATAATTATTTATCAATTTTTATATTAATATAATTATTTAGCAATTATTTATAATTAGAAGGAATGACTGGAGTTGTGATGGGGAATCAGGCTACTTAGGTCAAGGTTCGCGTCCGCCTTATAGTGAGAGGGAGAGAGAGAGAGTGAGGAGAGGCGGGAAAACAGAAAGAGGATTTTCGAGAGAGAGAGAGAGGGAAAGGGGAAAATGAAGGAGAGAGGAAAGGCAGGGCAAATATCAGTGGACGAGAGGTACACTCAATGGAAGTCTCTCGTTCCCGTCCTCTACGACTGGCTGGCCAATCATAACCTAGTCTGGCCTTCTCTTTCTTGCCGGTTCGTACATTTCCTTCTCTCTAGGGTTTAGGGTTTTCGATTTTGTAATTTCTTTTTTTTTTTTCCTTTGATTTACAACCATGAAAAACCCTAACGTTTCCCTTTTAGAAACAGAGATCTGCAGTTGCTGTAATGTTTAGTGGTGTTTTTGTCTTGTGTCGATAGATGGGGTCCTCAGCTGGAGCAGGCCACATACAAGAACCGCCAGAGGCTTTACCTTTCAGAACAGGTAAAGATCTCTCTCTCTCTCTCTCTCTCTCGGTTTTTAGCATTTTGTGTCTTGTATTCACTGTCAATTTTATGTATTTTGAAGTACTTATTTTGTGTAGTAAAAGATGACATCTGATGCTAAATGTTGGTGGTGTAGTTAGATAATTTTTGATCTTGGGTTGATTTCATAGGGTGTTATATGTGATTTAGGTCCCCAGCTCTTATGGCCTATGGGTATGTGAGTTTCTGGACTAAAGTTTGAAGAAATGTCTGTATGGTGCAGAATAATTGTCTACATTCCTAAGGAACTCATTAGGAAGTTATGGTTCTGATATTTGTATTTGGAATTATTTTTTGTGTATAAAAGATGTCATCTGATGCTCAATGTTGGTAGTTATAGTGAGATGAATTTTGATCTTGAGTTGACTTCATTGGGTTTTGTGTATTTTAAGGAATGGTAGATGAGATCTAGGTCCCAACTCTTATGGCCTATGGGTATTCGAGTTTCTAAACTAATGTTTGGAAAAATGTCTGTGCCAAATATTCTTCTGCATTCTTAAGGAACTCATTAGGAGTTTAGGGTTCTGAGATTGACCATTTGTTAATTTGTAGCTGTGGTATTGTATATGCATGTGTGCGCCCTTTTAGTTGTGTTAGGTTTATATTTTTATCCAACCCATCTTATTTGTCTTTTACATCCTGCTTTGAATTTCACAGACGGATGGCAGTGTTCCTAATACACTTGTCATAGCTAACTGTGAAGTTGTTAAACCTCGGGTTGCAGCTGCGGAGCACATATCACAGGTGATATCACTTGAAATGAAGTGTCTTGTGCTCTTATCTCCTAACTTTGACCCCTTATTGATTGTCTTCAAGTTGATATGGCAGTTATGCAATTGACTTGTTGTTTTGTGTCTCAGTTCAATGAAGAAGCTCGCTCTCCATTTGTTAAGAAGTTCAAGACCATTATCCATCCCGGAGAGGTAATTATTAATCTGTGGATGTGCCAACGTGCCCATAATGGTATATAGTAAAAGCCTGCACCCGAAGATTGTCAAATTTGTCCTTTGTGGTAGTTATAAGCAACATCAATCCAATCTAACAGCAACCAGGAATGGAATCAATGGATATACCTGCATAATTAGTTTGTTGATAGGAAATTTATGTCTTCTTGTTGTGCGCGTGTATAAACATACATAAAATGGAATTTTGAAGACACTGTGTGAGGCTTCTGCTCCACGATTGTGGGGTCTAGAGAGAATAAAATTTATGAAATCTTCCTAGACTAGCAGAGACACTATTCTATGGTTTGAACCTATCATCACAGAGCAACCCATTCTTTGCCTCAAGGCCTGCCCTTCCATTACTACTGAGGTGGTCGTCTAAGTGGCCTAGCCATATCTTGTTTGTGTATAATACTTATTTTATAAAAAGTGATACACAAATGTTGATTTACATTGCTTATGGTACACTTATGGTATCTGTTTTCATTTTTGTAAAAGATAGAAATTTGAAACTCTTGGATTGACTGAGAAAATTTGTAGAAAAAGTGGAGTTAATTTGAGTTGGCAATGCTTGTTGGACGCTTCAAGGAATAGTTGTTCCCCATGAGAGGATGTGCTGCATTGTAACTTCTAGTTGACAGACTTTATAGGCATTGATAAAATTTTCCTGTCTTACTGTAAGAGCTCCTGTATATTTAATGCAAGTTTGTGCCGGTAGAAATTTTCTTGCCATGTATTCATGGTATGCAAAATTCACATTTTTCAAGTTTGATATTCAATTTGAAATGGCAAATTTTATAATGATGATTTATCCTTTCCGGCAATAACTTTGTGCAATTTTGATATATATTTAAATAAACGTAATATTATATTAAAATTATGTTGTGCTAATCTTGTTATTTGTTAATTAATAGTGCTTAAGATGAAGCAATCATACTTCTACACCTTTTCTGCTTGAAATTTGCAGGTTAATAGAATTAGGGAACTTCCGCAGAACAGTAAGATAGTAGCCACTCATACTGACAGTCCTGATGTAAGTGTCTTCTTCTCTCTTTTCTATTGATCACTTTTTAGCTTTATGTGAGATTATATGATATTTGATTTCAATTTTGAGGCTTTTAGCACTGGCTTAAGTTGCTGGGCTTTGAATAGGTTCTCATATGGGATGTTGAGGCTCAACCCAATCGTCATGCTGTTCTGGGAGCAGCAGATTCTCGCCCAGATTTGGTGGGTATAATGTTTTAGCCTTATTATTATCGCAGAGTCTGTGCAATCATCTCATGTTCTTGATAAATCATAGTTATGTTAGAATCATTTTCCTAAGGAAAGTTGTAGAAAATCCTTTAGATGCACCTGATGTGTTGAAGGTCCACTACGTTTGGGCATATGTTGTTATAAAATTAAGAAATAGGTTTGTTAATATGAAAAAAGCTGAATATATATTTTTAACAGAATAAAAGATCTAGTGTTTTGAGCTGTTGGCATGGTTGGTAGGTCTACTTTGTACTATTGAGAAAACTGAAAAGTGGAGGCCGTAACGGGGTACAACTTTAATAACCTAGAAACAAGACAGGTGTCAACAAAACTAGCTGCATTATTTTATCCGTAAAAGAACCACAAGCAGGTCAATGATTGGGTATTTGAAGTTGAACTTCAACCAACTGAGAAAGAGCTTTTTCGTCTCCCAAAGAGCTCTGTCCATTGTCGCTGTGCTCACAGAAATGTTGCTGCAAAAATCAGAAGAATTAACTTCCTTTTAGTCATAGAATGCTGCTACAACCTCCCAAGGAGATATGTTTTTGTTGGACAAGCTTTCATATCTTCCTTGTCCACATATAATTAAGCATGAGATGGCTTATTGACATGGGATCCCTATTGCAGAGGCCATATCTGTTGCAGAAGCCACATGTATCAGTTTTTAGTATGGAATACTATCTCATGAATGGTAAAGAAAAACGAATGGGCACAACAAATAAATAAGAATATGAACTGAATAGGGCTGACATCAACATTAGGTGTCAACTTTTTCCCTTTACATCTTTTCAAGCAAGATGTGGTTCAAGATTTGAGAGGTGTGAATGTACGATTGGTGCGTGAATGAAAAGGTGCGTGAATGAAAAGTGTGCAATTAGTCTAGAACAAGAGAATGTCCGTGAGAAAACAAAATGATCTATCAAAATTGAACTGGAGATATGCTCTTTTAGACTGTTGAACATTATCTTCAATTTGTTCTCTTTGAATTTTGATCAGTTAACATGTTACAAAATAGTGGGTATCCGTTCTTTGTTTGTAAGTGGAGTGTTAAAAGAGTTAAATTGGGCATTTTCTATTAAAAAAGAGTTATTGCGCATTGCCAATTTGGTATTGCTAAAGTAGCTGCACTTCCTGTCTTTATGCTGAGCGGTACAGGGCATTTTCTATTAAAAAAGAGTTATTGCGCATTGCCAATTTGGTATTGCTAAAGTAGCTGCAATTCCTGTCTTTATGCTGAGCGGTACAGGGCATTTGCCTTTGTACTATTCTAGTTCACATTTTACCAAAATAATTAGAAATTATAAATGCTACTACTATTTTAGAAATGGATCAGAAGTATAAGTTGAAGGTAATAAATCTTCCAGAGTATATCTGGTCTTTGGTGGAAAGATGAGAGTGGTTCTTAAATGCCCTTTGTATCCATGTCCTTGAAGTACTGATGGTAACATGCTGTTAATGTTAATATGTTTGTTAATGAAGTTAATATATTTGTTAGTTTGTAAATGAGGCTCGATTATTGTTCCCTCTTATCCTTAGACCTCAAATTGGTCATCTTGTTAACTTAGAAAGTATGTTATCATGCAGGTGCTGACTGGCCATCAGGATAATGCTGAATTTGCCCTTGCCATGTGCCCTGTTGAACCTTTCGTGCTTTCTGGAGGTATCAAAGTTATTTTTAGTTTCTTTTGAGCAGTTTCATCTGTAGTCTCTTTATTGTAGATCTTGTTGCTATCCAAATGGAGTTAATTGCAACTCATGGTGTTACTTTCATAGACAATATTGGTACTGCTTGCAGTAGTTTCTTGGTTAAGACAAAGTTCACATGTGAGTTTTGATGCCACAAAATAGGCTTGAAGGACAAGATAATGTCAATCCTTCTTCAGACTTGTAATGGGCTCATGGAACTGAAAAACATGTGTCACTATGCTTTTCCTGTACTAACGATTATTGAGATTAGTGGAACTCATCCCCTAAATTTCCATCATGTTAAAGTGTAGTTTGTTTGGGATGCAAAAACACTTTAGGCTTTCATTTAACTCCTAGATAATCTCAAGTGTGGTGCATGAGCCGAAGTCCTTGTGTATTACACCATTGTTGAAGCATCAATGTGTAAAACATTTTGTTAAAACCAGCAGATATAATATATCAGTGCGATTGATCCTTTAACTAATTCCTTGCGTCATGAGAGAAGTGCACAAAAGAGTAAAAGGTTTTTCATGATGCCTTTTGTCCTCTGTGAGTCTTGCTCTTTGCGACCATGATCTTCACTTCCATTAAGTTTGTCAATGTTCTGGTAGTTTTTCTTGTTCTATATGACTCCGTGACTTATAGCCGAGTAAAAGGTTTTTCATGATGCCCTTTGTCCTCTTTGATTCTTGCTTTTTTGTAACCTTGATCTTCACGTCCATTAAGTTTGTCAATGTTCTGTTACATTTTCTTGTTCTATATGGTTCCGTGATTTCTTGCCAACATGTTTCGGGTTTCAACTTATTGTCTTATTGATTATGTCAATAAATAGTTCTTTTAATTATGTTGTAGTATCATACTTTTTCAATTTACTATGTTTCTAATCGGTCAATATGATGTCAGGAAAGGACAAAACAGTGGTGTTATGGAGCATCCATGATCATATTTCAACCTTGGCTGCAGATGCGGGGTCCTCAAAATCTCCAGGATCTGGTGGTTCTGGAATCAAAACTCCTTCCAAGGGTGGCAATGACAAGCCTATTGACAGCTCTTCAATTGGACCACGTGGCATTTACCTGGGCCATGATGATACAGTTGAAGATGTGCAGTTCTGCCCTACTAGGTAACTAAATCTTCTCACATTTTAATGTACTGAAGCATGGATGGGCCTCAAGTATGCTACTAGGTGCTAATTGTATCATTCCCAAACATTTTATACGTCTAAGTAGCATTTCTTATGCCACCAACATTCAGTTGTGCTTTTGCTTTGGAGTCTGATAAGTGGTGTCGTGCTGAATGACCTACTGCTTTGCATTGACATTCATTCTTTCTTTTCTAAAGTCCGCAGGAGTTCTGTAGTGTGGGAGACGATTCTTGCCTTATACTGTGGGATGCAAGAGTTGGCTGTGCTCCCGTCATCAAGGTTTCATTTGCTTCTCTCATTCTAACCATTTTTAGCTCTTCAACCTTGAGCAGAATAGACAGCTCAGCTCTGAGTTAGATGACAAATTTTACTGCAGTAACTGTTACTTGGATCGTAGAAACAATCTTATCACTTCTCTCCTGCTGTTATTGTCAAGTGATAATCCTTATTTTCTTTCTCTTTTTTCGAATAATGTTTAGTTATCGGTGTTGGAGTTTGGGAGGGAATTCTCCTTTATCTGGATGAGGCTGTTTTGCAGTTGTATTTTTTCCCCTATAATCAACCCCCTGTGCCTCTTCTGGTCATTTCATCTCTAAAGCCAGATGAGGAATAAAATGTGCCTTCTGAAATAAAAACAATTTGCAAGATTTTATTTTTTTTCATTTTTTACTTTGCTGGTTTCGTTCTCTTCCGTTTCTGAAAGGAGCTTATTGAAGGATATAATGTGCCATTTCTCTTTTCTTATGAATTGGCATTGCCTTGTTTTATTATTTTGGTCTTCTGTGGCAGGTTGAGAAAGCCCACAATGCAGATCTTCACTGTGTTGATTGGAATCCACATGATGCCAATCTCATCCTAACAGGGTATCTCCATCTTTTAGTTTTTAATTTTGAATCTGATAATATTCTCAATATTGAAATGCAACTTAGTGCGACGCAGGGGTCCTACTATCTTTCCACTTTGATGTGCTTTATTGAACTTTCGCATGTTTGCTTTATATGGGAAGCTGTTCTTACGCAATTTTGTTTCCAATGCTGTATCTTCAGGTCAGCTGATAATTCTGTTCGTATGTTTGACCGGCGAAACCTAACTGCTGCAGGAGTTGGATCACCTGTCCATAAATTTGAGGGTCACAGTGCAGCTGTTCTGTGTGTTCAGGTATAACATTGTTTTTTTTAGGCTGATCTGATGAATGATATTGCTTTTTGCTCACAGTATATTGAGTCTGTATGTTGATAATATTTCCTTGATTGTCTTCCTTGTTTATCTATTAAATAAATGCTTGTTAAATGACAGTGGTCCCCAGATAAGCAATCTGTTTTTGGGAGTTCTGCGGAGGATGGCATGTTAAACATTTGGGATCATGAAAAGGTACAGCCAGTGCTCACATGAACCTCTTACAGAAAGTGGCTTTATTCTTAGACAAGTGCTTTGGTTCATTATGTTATGATGTTTTTTCGCTTTTTGTCTGAGTTTTATTCTCAAGGTCGACATCTAAATCTCCCCTTCCCTGGATAGAATGATAACTAGGTCAAGCAGCCTTCCACTGTTTAATAATTCATTACTTGGTAACAGTACATTATTAGCAGATGAAAGTTATTTTGTTCTATTCTCTATTATTGGTTTCAAAACCTTGCAACATTAAAGAATTCCTTATCTGGGCAATCAATTCCATCCATAAAAGGTGTCCTAGCAACTGCATAAAACTCTGCCCATTTTTCCCTTGGATGAAGGTGTGGTGTTACATTCCATCAATCACCGTTTAGCTGGAGTATCTGTATGGATGGGCAGGATGACTATTAAGGAGGGAAGGCGTTTCCCAAATTAGGAAAAGTCTGAGGGAAGGTGCTTTCCAATTTAGGAAAAGTCCAAACAGCACAAAATGGCTTTCAAAAGGGAAGAGAAATGATAATGAAAAATCAAATTCCGAAAAAGGGTCATCACTTTGTACAGAAGACCTGTGCATGCACATAATATAGCTCCCTAGAACATGTAATAGTAGTTGTACTGATGTATGATTCATCTAGGAGTGAAAAATCCAACTCACTTGGCAAGTCTTGTGTAAGCAACATGCAGTGGAAAGGATTCCCCCCCCCCCCCAAAAAAAAATATCTCAATGATGAAATTTTCTCTGGTTATTATATTTCATTTTGTTGAAGCCTGCCTACTGACATACCGTTGCATGCTATTTCAACATTGTTCCGTTCCTGCAACATTGTAGGATTACCCAGTTTTGTTATAACTTGCTATTTGCATGGATGAAGTGTTGGCATTGTGAAAAAGACGAGTGTCATTGAATTGGAATTGAGAAACTGTTGGGTTCTCTTTCTTTTTCTGTTGTCTGTGTATATGCCTGTCTGCATGTGGTTATTTGTCTATTTATTTTTCACTGAAATCTGTTGCTCAAATCTGTTTAAGTGGTTTTGTGATATTGTTGTTAAAATTCCATTGTTCTGTTTCTCTTGGAGAGAGCAGTAGTCTTATGATGTATACTTCTGGCATTTTGATTTTACATATGGTTATGCGCTACCATTCGGATTTTTCCATCTTCTCTTGGATATTCTTGATGCTGTGCTTGCTACGAAAAATTAAACGTTTTTTCACTTTTATTTGTTTATCAAGAAATTTACTGATCAATCTAAACTCATTTCTTTTTCTTTGATTAGTGCTAAAACACAGCATGAGTTTATAGTTCTTCTCATAAATATTTTGACAAAGTTACTGCCAATCAGGTTGGTAAAAAGCAAGATCGTGCTGCAAGAATCCCTAATTCCCCTCCTGGTCTCTTCTTCCGCCATGCTGGGCACAGGTATGAGTGGCCCAAATTCTGTATGTGATATTGTGATTTATTTTCTGATGAAGAGCTAGCATATCTGGTGGTGTCAAAAAGTCTTGGAGGCTGGCCATCATTTTTCTTCACTAAATTACAGGCTTTTAGCAGTAGGCCTTTGGAAGCACATTTGCACTGGACACTAGTACATCACAACATACAAAAAAAAAAGTAGGCTTGTAGATCTGCATTTCATCATCTAACTACTCTTCCCAAAAGCCATCCTTTTCAGCTTAGCAATTTTATTTGGAAGGCAAAGGTTCCTACAAAGGTTAAAACCTTTATTTGGTCCTTTGTGTTTAATAAAATTAATACCAATAATCTTCTCCAAAAAGGAGACCTTGTAAGGCTATCTTTGTCGTCGTTTTTGTCTTTGTGCTATAGTAGTTCAGAAATTAGAGACTTTTACATTGCTCTCTAGTGAGGAAATTGTGGAGCCATCTGTTTGTTGTGTGTACAATGAGTGTGTTTGTCCTAAAAGTCTTCCTAATTTGTTCCTTACTACTTTTAGAGGTTTTGGAGGAAAAAAAGATGCTCTGCTGCTGTGAAAATGCGTGTTTCTACCATTGTGGAGTGACATCTAATATATCATTCTTTTCTGTCAAAAAAGAAATATATATTCTGTTTGTGAGTATATGTGTACATAACTGAAATAGTATCATAAGTTCTGCTATTTAGCATTGAAAAATGAGCACATAATTGTTATATATACTTTATGTAAAACTTTTATTATTTACAATTATATTGAATCAATACAGATGTTCTAGTTTTCTTGATAATAAATATGTGAAATGTGTAGTTCACGAAGTACTTGATATTCAAAAGAATAATAAATAATTGTACACACCATGTAGAATTTCTGACTCGTGTCTGGTGAGTGTGTCGCTAATAGAGATGAAAATCAGTTCGTTCGTCCACTTTTAGGCAAATTTTAGGATTGAGCTGAGTTTGCCCCGTTTATACTCTGCATTGACCAGGACACATGAGAAGCCAACAAAACCTTTAAAATTGGTCTCACTGGTTCTTTGTTTGGCTCGGGCAGTTCAGTCAATTGTAGGTCACCTGATTGATTTCAACTTGTTAGCTAGAAGTTGAGGACAAGTGAAAGTTGAAACCTTAGTTCAGAAAATTCGTGCAGAAAATGGCATCAGAATATATTTATTTGCATTCACTGCACTTGTAGTGTCCTCTCAAGTGCTTTCATTTTTTTTTTCTCGCATAAACAATGTGGTATACTCTTTTTATGCAATCGTAAGGGCGTTATCCAAATGTTCAATCTTATGGGTGTTTTAAATAATAAATATTGCATATTGAAAATGAAATGCTTCTTGCTGAAGATCTGAATTGCTTCTATGCCAATTAGATTTTTTCATTGGAGATCGTATTTTGGTCGTAGTGGTGCCATTTCTTTATCATATAGTATTTTCCCCCCCCTTTATTTCTTCATTTGATTGCAAAGGAATTTTAAATCTGCTTGCAGGGATAAAATTGTTGATTTCCACTGGAATGCATCTGACCCGTGGACTATCGTTAGTGTCTCTGATGATTGTGAGAGTACTGGTGGAGGAGGCACTCTGCAGGTAAATCCTGGAATGCCCCATTATTATTTGGATTCATGTTGATATTCATTTTGACGTGAAATGGTTCTCAAATATTTAGTTCTTCAGTTGTTTCTTTTGTTCATGGAAGTTTGTATGTCTGTAAGGGTTTTTATTGAAAAAATTAGTCAAATTAAAATTGTATTTGTAACATCCCACATCAGTTGAGGGTGTGAAATGTTTGTGGGGTGGAATTTGAATCACATACCAGCTAGTGCTAGAGTGATTCTTGGCCATTTATGTGACTGCACCCCAACATAGTAAGGCACCTTTTGTGGACAAAACCTGTGCCCACGAGGACATGGTGCCCTTGAAGGAGGGGAGTTGGTAACATCCCACATTGGCTGAGGGTGTGGGATGTTGGTGCGGTGGAGCTTGCATCCCATATTGGTTAGCGCTAAAATGATTCTTAGCCATGTATAAGTACTTACACCCCTAAATTAGTGAGGTGCCTTTTGTGGACAAAACTGTGAGGCTTTTGGGTCAAAGCTAACAATCCCTCATGCGTTGGGACGGGTCATTGCAGTATTGGACTTCTTAGAACTGTTGGTCAAGTGGTGGAACAGGTTGCACTATGTGTCTGTCTCTAATATTCTAGTAGATAGCTTAGTAGATAGTTTAATCGGTAACATTTCCTCTTTCTTGCGGATGGAATGCACTTAGTGGAAAACCATCTCTAAAGTTGGTCATCATTCTAAAACAGACATATATGAACAATCTTTGTTGGCACCTTGAATCCATCTCTTTTTTGGATATTTTTGTTGAAGCAGGCTTTGCTATAATTTCTTGAGCTACCTGTGCTTGCTTTCTTTGACGAGAGTGAATGTTTCTTGTTCTAACTTTAACCAATGGTTGATCTTTTATGCAGATCTGGCGAATGATTGACTTGATTTACAGGGATGAAGACGAGGTTCTTTCAGAGCTTGAAAAGTTCAAGTCCCACATCCTTAATTGTTCCTCCTAAATTATACATGAGAATTATTGGCTTTAGAGAAAACAATATGCCACTAGTAGTTTAGTTGGTTCCTTGGTGTTATACAATCTTGCGCTCCTATATCCTGTATGGCATTCAGTAAACAAAAAACCCCACTTTGGTCCTTCATATATTCTGTGCTAGACTTTTCATTTTCTCTGGTAAGGATTGGGATGCTGATGGTTTTATTTGTTGTATTATCGGACAAAACATAAGCCATCCTTAATAGCAAACAATCAACTTTATTTTGATGTCGATGCTGTTATGGCTGTCAGATCTCGGCTTGCCCTGTTATCAATTTGTAATAATCCGTAACCCTATAATGGGGCATTGGATATTGATCGATTTCATATGTAGGTGTTCTCGAGCACAGGCCCCACTTCTATGGTCTCTTTGCTGTCCTTGTTTAGGAGCTAAAGGGTCTATTGATGCTTGGGTATTATTTGGCTAAGATTGTTAAAAGTGTTCCTTTTCTTCCGCTATCATGATGATTATAATCCAGCAGGGTTATGCATGAATCTGTGTGGTTGCAAAGTTTTCAAATTAATTTTGGAGCCTTGAGCCAAAGAACAAAAATTAGTTTACACACTCCTAGGGTTTGCATGGATTTTGATTTTTCAAATTTTTGTTTCTCATTTTTTTTCTAATGAATCATTGTTGTGGATAATTATTTTAGATATGATTAAATTTGATTTAATTTGGGTTGATTCTTTTAACAGTATGTTTGGGAGTTTTAGAGAGAAAATAAAAGATCAGTTAGGAGAGAAAAGAAAATAAGAGAAAATTATAATTTTTTTTTCTTTTGTTTGGAAGTTTTATATAATTAAAAAAGGGATTTAATGAGAATAAAAAGTTTTGTTTTTTAGTTTTTAAAGGGTATTTTAGGAATATAAAAATATTTTAACTCTTATAATTTTTCTCTCCTTCGTTTCTTTTCACTTTTGGGAGAGAAAATTTTAAATTTGAAAGAATTAAAAATCCCTCATTTTCTCTTTCAAAAAGAAAGAAAATCTTCAAATCTTTTCTTTTTTATCAAAATCTTTCTATTAAAACAAGTCGTAGGAGATAAAATTTTTCTGATACCTATTTTTTTTAAAATTTGAACTTAAAGATATTATTCAAGAGGTATTAGTATCAGTGGACTAACTACATGTTGATATTTTGATATTTCAGGCTTCTGCTATTTTTATTTGAGCCTTCTCCACACTTTTGTCCTCCTCCCCTTTATTACCATCTTTAGTTTATTTCTTCCATATAATCTGAAATTTCTAATTCTGCCGGCTAGAACAAAGCAATAGTTAAAAAGAATTAATGAATAACTTAGTAGAATTAATATGACTAATATGGTTTAATGTTAAATAAACTGAGTATTACCTATGGATAGAAGAAGGCTCTCTTTGAAAAATAATTTTATCCCATCGGCCAGAACTTGGTTTTAGTGCATATCATGTAACAGACTTGTATGGTCCTTAGATGTGGGTGTTCGATCCATATAGATCAATTGGAAAAGTACCATCTTATCTAGTGGGGGCTGAGGTTTGTCGGTCTAGTTTAGTAAGGCTTTTTGAAATTATAATTTCTTGGGTTAGTAGTATTTCGCCCTTCCCACTCATCATTTTCGAAGACTTCGTGATATCATTACATAAATAACAAATATGTATTACTTTTCTAATATCGGTGTGATTTTATTTTATTTTTCTTTTAAAATTTACCATAAATTTATTGTTTTATTATTAGAGTTTCTACCACATGAACAAGATAGCGCTAAAACCCATGTATTTAACGGAGTTGAATAGTATATTTTCAACTATTATTGTTTTTTAAATTTGTACCTTTCAATATTTTCCTGTGGCGGTTAATTTATGTTAAAAATAAAAATAGTTTTAAATTGATCAAAATATATTTAAAATTAAAAAATAATTAATTATAAAAATCTAATATACCACCAAAATCAAATAAATCCATTATAAAGATACTCAAAAAAAAAACTTAAATTAAATAAATGCAGCCATTAAAAATTGAAAATAAATATAAATATTATTGAGATAAAAAATTAATAACCAAAATTTATAAATTCCTAATGACATTTTTATTATTATTTTTAAAAAAATTATCTTTACTCTACTTAAACCTGGCATTTATTATTATTATTATTATTATTATTATTATTATGATTTTCAATTTTTCAATCACAATGACATTTTTGGAGGTCAAGTATCCAAAATTTAAAAAGATAAATGAAAAAAAGGTCGGTGGGGCCATTGGAAACAGTATCTCTCTCTCTCTCTCTCTCTCTCTAAATCTGCATTCTCTTTTGCTTAGTAATTAAGACCAGTCCTGTGCTCTCTCTCTCAGTATCTCTCTCTCTCGCGGAATGGGAACCTCGCCTCGCTTCTCAACTCTCATTCTCTCTCTCCTCATCTTCTTCTCCGCTTCCCATTCCTTCTATCTTCCAGGCGTCGCACCTCGTGACTTCCAACGGGTAACAAATTCTTACTCTCTCTCTCATTTCGGATCTCGCAATGTGTATATCTTTGCATCATTTTCTTAAGCTGTCTTGGATCTAGGGTTTGGAATTGTCATCTTCTCTACAGATCTTGCATGCTTTTTATTTCGTTCATGTGAAATTTTTGTTACTTTATTTGGAAAGTTCTTGGTGTCTTATAATGTGCATTATTATTTTAACAAGATTTGTCTGTCTTCTCAAGTTCCACCTTTTTTTCTGTTTTCCTTAATTCTCTATTTTCATGCTTGTTTCAAGAAGTTGAACAATTAATTCTTGGAATTTTTTTAGACATAATTCGTTGGAGGGTTTGTATTTATATAGCTAGAGACTGTCTTATGATTATTTTATTTTTTTTTCTTTTATGGGTTTTGATTTTGAGCCTGCAATTGTTTGCGTAGATATGTGGGCATTGCAAATTCATCTTCATTAGAGTATTTGACTGCATATGTAGGAATATTTTATCGGTTTAGGCATGGGTTTTCAGAGATGGCGTTACTTGGAACTTATATTGGTACAAACAACGCCTATGTTGTCTGTTTGTCCTTATATGGTGCTACGGATATGGTTTGTAAAATTTAGGATGTCAAGAGCCATTGTATAGAAAGGTCAAAGCCTTATAGTAACTAAGAGTAGATTACCTTTTAGAGTGGGAAGAACCTTCCTTTACCTGACGAGCTGGTCGACCAGTTGTCAAGATAGTGTATGGTGCCATAATGTGCTGTCTCGACGACCATGTTGTCAACTGTCTCCTTGGTGAATGGAGCAGAAGCTAAACTCATCATTTTGTATTATGAAATTGAAAAAAAAGTCTTGAACTGCATTATGCGGTTTATAGTCTTGGTTAATAGTAGCATCAAGTGTTAATTAATTTTTGTCTCATGGGTGTGCTCTCTTTCATAGGGTTATCCCCTTCTGGTGAAAGTGAACAAGTTTTCCTCAACCAAGACACAGCTTCCTTATGACTATTATTTCTTGAAATATTGCAAGCCCAAGAAAATAATGAACAGTGCGGAGAATTTGGGAGAGGTTCTTCGAGGAGACCGCATTGAAAATTCAGTTTATATGGTAAGCATCTGTTCATTCTTTCTCTAGTTTTATTGTAGCTCGGTCATAACACAAAAAATCTATCTTTATAATTATGGCATTGTGTGTCTACATGCTTTGAAGAGGCGTATGTTATGCCTTGTGCATTACAATGCAGTTTCAAATGAGGGAGGAGCAGCCATGCAAAGTAGCATGCCGAGTAGCCCTTGATGATGCAGCTGCAAAAAATTTTAGGGAAAAAATTGAAGATGAATACCGAGTCAATATGTAAGCTTGAATTTCAAACTGAATTTGTAATTTCCTATGATTTTTGGAAGTGCTCATTGCTTTACAATATAACCTTGTTTTGATAGGACCTGCACTGTGAACTTAATACATTACTTGCATTGAAGTCCTTGGCTTTAACTTGCAGGATTTTGGATAATCTTCCAGTTGCTGTTCTTAGACGAAGGAGGGATGGAAGTACTTCGACGACTTATGAACATGGTTTCCGTGTTGGGTTTAAAGGAAATTATGCAGGGGTAAGCTACAGGAAATGAAAACTGCTTTAAAAGTTCCTAGCAAATTAATGTTTGATACCATTCCTTTTAATATTTTTTTTTGGTCTTTGGCAGAGCAAAGATGAGAAATATTTCATCAATAACCACTTGAGCTTTAGAGTGATGTATCACAGTGATCTGGGAACTGATTCTGCCCGGATTGTGGGGTTTGAGGTTACTCCTAACAGGTTTGATGCTTATTCTGCCCTCTTTTTTTACTCTCATTCTTGTTATCGTCACTTTCTTTTGTGTCAATTAAAGTTGGTGTTGAGGTCATGGTAACGGTTGTTCTTGAAGCTTTTCTTCTTATTGCTTATTCAGTTCAATTTCCTAACTTTTTTCTGCAGAATTTTTTATTTCACTAATGGTACTAGAATTAATTGTTTAATTTCTTTCCTCATTAAATTATAGGACCAAATTCATCTAATCTCCATACTGGGTAAGTTATAAGCTTAAGTTGTTCGTTACCTGCTGCATTAATTAGTGCTTTAGAGAGATCTTGAGGTAAGATTTATGGAATTTAATTCATCAGCTTAGTTGCTGGGAATTTCCTCTTTTTGCATTTATGTTTCTCAGAAAGAGTTAACTGATGAATTATTGCAGCTTCTATTCTTAGAAGAGTTTATTGAAGTTGCAAATTCTAATAGAGGGTACTTCTCTTGGGGGTTATTCTTTTCATAAATCCTTGTGATAAAACAATTTTTTTTTTTTTTTTTTAATACACATTCTTATGTGGAATATCATGAGTAGATAATGGGGATTTTGTAATGTGAAACATTCTTTAGAATGGCAAATTGATTATAATGTTATCAAAACTTTGCCTTGTGAGAATGCTTGAGAGTGTTTGCTCCAAGCATCTGGTGTTTTACACTCAACTGTCGAGAAATAAATTATTATCGAGAAATTCGTTTAAAGAGCAATGCAAGAGTTATGGGGATTGATTATGCAGCGACAAGTATCATTGCATTTTGATATGGTCATGTTTGGTTAATTGATGTTCATGCTATTGTCAGATGAAACAGGCATCCTTAGTTTGCTGGTGCTTTAGATTACAAGATCTGTATGATTATCATTGCAAGTGTCTTTAACTATTGTGGAATGCTCCAAATTCATTTCACAATAGTGCAATACTCCAAATGCATTTGATGATGCTACCACTTTTAGAGCAAAAATTTCTTGATAGGTATGCTGGCTTGAGTTTTGGGTGGAATATGAATAAATCTTTGAGTTATGACTAATAATTCGTGTGACTGAGAAGGATGATTGGAGATTGGGAAAAGCATACTAGTCAATCCATTATTGACTTAGCCTTGGTGACCAATGTTGAGTGAGAAGGCTCTCTCTCTCTCTCTGTCTTAGGCGCACGCGTGCGCGCGCACACACACACTGGTGGAAATATTTTTGATGCCTATGGAATCCGCATGCACCTGAGTCGCATTCAGATGCATACATGCAGGTACAGGGAAGGATTTGTGATGTGTATGTGACATGTATGTTACTGTTTCACATAGAACTTTGGTTAAGATAATTATCACTCTAGAAGGATATTGGTGTTGTTTGACAAGGATTTGCCCTTTTTCCCATGAAATTCAGTTTATCCCCATTCTGCTTCCATCTTTGAAATGTAAAGCTGTTGCAACTGTCTATGACTAATAAAAAACCATGTCCATTTTAATTTACCTTATTTTTGTCACAGTGTTGAGAAATAGTCTGCAATATCTTCTAATTTGGCTATTTTGAACAGTATTAAGCATGAATACAAGGATTGGGATGAGAAAAACCCTCAGTTGGTGACATGCAATGCCAACACCAAAACTATAATCCAGGGTAGCACTGTCCCTCAGAAGGTCGAGGCAGGGAAGGAAGTTGTGTTTACCTATGATGTTACATTCAAGGTACTTTGTCTTTGATTTTTGCCTGCTTTTATTGGCCACAGTCTTTTTCATGCCCATTTCCCTCTTAACTTGAACAGGAGAGTGATATCAAATGGGCATCGCGTTGGGACACCTACCTTCTCATGAATGATGATCAAATCCACTGGTTTTCCATCATCAATTCCCTGATGATTGTCCTCTTCCTTTCTGGTATGGTAGCCATGATCATGATGAGAACATTATACAGGGATATTTCCAACCATAACCAGTTGGACACACAAGATGAAGCTCAGGAAGAAACAGGATGGAAACTAGTCCATGGCGATGTCTTTAGGCCTCCCATGAATTCTAGTTTATGCTGGAACTGGAGTCCAGATCTTTGGGATGACACTCGTCACAATGATATTTGCCTTGCTAGGTTTTCTCTCTCCTTCCAACAGAGGAGGGCTTATGACTGCTATGGTCCTACTGTGGGTCTTCATGGGCTTATTGGGCGGTTACTCCTCATCACGTTTGTATAAAATGTTCAAGGGCATAGAGTGGAAGAGGAATACCTTGAAAACAGCTTTCATGTTTCCTGGAATCCTTTTTTGCATCTTCTTGGTACTGAATGGCCTAATCTGGGGAGAGAAATCTTCTGGGGCTGTGCCTTTTGGGACAATGTTTGCTCGTGTGCCTATGGTTTGGAATATCGGTGCCGCTGGTTTTTGTGGGTAGTTACTTGGGTTTCAAGAAGTCGGTCATTGAAGACCCAGTGAAGACAAACAAAATTCCAAGACAGGTCCCAGAGCAGGCATGGTATATGAAACCAGTATTTGCTATAACGATTGGAGGCATTCTGCCATTTGGAGCCGTTTTCATTGAACTTTTCTTCATCTTGACCTCAATTTGGCCGAATCAGTTCTACTACATCTTCGGCTTTCTCTTTTTAGTGTTTGTTATCCTTCTGATCACCTGCGCTGAGATAACGATTGTGCTTTGCTACTTCCAATTATGTAGCAAAGACTACCACTGGTGGTGGAGGGCATACTTGACTGCTGGCTCATCTGCTTTGTACCTCTTCCTTTACCCGGTCTTTTACTTCTTCACTAAGTTGGAAATCACCAAGTTTGTTTCGGGTGTCCTTTACTTTGGCTACATGTTGATTATATCTTACGCCTTCTTTGTCTTGACGGGAACAATAGGCTTCTATGCCTGTTTCTGGTTTGTCCGAAAAATCTACTCCTCTGTGAAGATTGACTGATGTAAAGATGCAGAAAGGGTCTTACAAAGGACTAAAGGACCATGGAACTAGCACAATGAAACATCAGAGTAAGCAAGAACATCTGCAACTTTCTCGTCTGAGAGCTCTAACGGTTGAGGATGATAAATTTTCATGCCGGAGAAGATCTCCATGGATTGTAGCACAGCGGAGGCTTGGCATGTAATTTTACTTCAACTTTTTCACACCTTTTTGCACTCTCTCTGTTCAGTTCTTGTCACAGTTAATATTAATTGTTATGAGCTGCATCTCCAGTGCTCTCTGAAACAAAGCCATAGGAATCACTATGACCCTTTTCCTCGGCCAATTAAGCTGTCTTGGATCATTTATCTATGGATCAACTTGTTGAGCAACAACCCAGCTTCAGTTTCCATTTTTTTTTTTTTTTTGGGGACCATCGGACCGGTTGGAGTTTGGGTCAAAATTCCTAAAATCCTGAGTTATTAGTAATTAGAATTTAGAAAAGGGTCTGATTAAGAAAACCCAAGGTGACTTGTAAATGCCATTTTGTTTTAACTTGGAGATCATTTATATAAATTTTTTATTTGCAAATATAAGTCTTTGATGTTAAATAATTATTTTTCCTCATGCTGATGTCACAGTTTGACCGATGATTCATCCGCAATTGAACTGATAAACCGTGAACCAGCACCCTTGCCGGTTTAATGTCGGATTTGGGTTTGAAAACTTTGATGATCCTGGACTTCTGTATCTTGGAGCTGTGAGCAGTCACGGACGAAAGCAGAAATATATAATTATTCTTAATCAAATCTTAGATTTAAAATTTAAAAATAAAAAAGAATACAGAGAACTTTTTTTTTAAATTGAGTTCGATATTTTCAAATTGAATTAGTCAAAACATTATTCTGAATATCGATTGATTTAGACTAAAAAAAAAATGAAAAAAATATGTCACTGGGTAATTTGCTGTTTAAACATGATCCGTTGCAATTTGCTGTTTTTTTTTCAAGAGAGCCACTGCTGAGAATTTTAGTTGTCAGGGATAAGATTTTGATTTTGATTTTGATTTATTTATTTATTTTTTCTAGGTTAACCACTCCGGTCCAAAGCGGAGTCAATACCTGTTCTTCTGGAGGGGATAAATGTGTGACGTTCTATACAGGTTTGACGAGAGCATGCAAAAGTGAAACACCAATCTGATTGTGCATGCAGCACAATAGAAAAAAGATGTTGCCATCCAGGGAAGAAAAGGAAGTGGGGGGAAAAGTTTAAACGTAAGGCCGCCTTTGATCATTTAGGCATGGCCTGGCTTCCCATTGTCAATCTATTCTTAGATTCAGGACCAATGCGACAATCCAAGAGCACTCAAAATCATAGGGCTTACGGGCCAAATATATATTCCGCAATTTGTCATAACAATATATATGATATGCACATTATGGGTGTAAAGTGCTCACTCTCTCTCTCTCTCTGTCTCTCTCTCTCACCTTAGTTGGAAGGACAGCAATCAGTTGCTTGAACAAAGGCTAATTTCAAGAAAAGCAGAAGGCATTTTATATATTCAGTGTTTACCACTGATTGACTAACTTCCAACTGGAAGAACCAAAAAGGGATGAGAGAACTCAGGCAATACTTTGATGCCAAAAGAACCCGAAGAAGCACAGGCAGCCAAGAAAAATTCCTGCAACAGTGCATGATCTCGCGTACAAGGTATACTCACTGCAGACAACTGAACACAAGTGAAGTTAGCAAATGGTCCTTCTTATCAGCCTGAGCATGGTTTAGGCTTCCCATTTCTCTGCCTGCAAATAGGGATCAAATCACATGTCAACTAGGATACTAGGCCAGGACATAAATGAAATATTATTATAATAATAAATTAGATTGACATTGGTTATAAGCATTCTTACCAAAATGAATCCTTCTTTTCCTGTGCCAGTAACTCCTCAAATGAAATATCACTGAATTCACTTTCAGTTTCTGCACCTTCTGTCAGCTCAACAGGTTTGTCCTTCAAGTCCATGGAGGTAGTAATTTCAAGCATCTATTCATTGGGAAAAAAAAGGATCAGAATCTGTTGGTCAAATTACAGAAATGTTATCTGACATACAGAACCCAGATCAGATGGGAAAGAAATGACAGAAATATAAATTTCTCCAAGCAGGAGCATTTATCTTTCTCCTATACAGCAACAGGTTGTCCCGCCCAAAAATATTTGAAGGAATTTTCCCTTTTATATGTTTATCAGTAGCTGTAAGTTAAACCCCATGATACACCCACGTTACTATAAATGAATCATGTCGGACATGCCTTTCACCATGAACAATGACATTTTTTTACATTACAAGAGTGTAAACCCTTCTATAACATTGTTGTGATATCATATCCTTGTCATGTTGTGTAGTGTCCCAAGTCAGCCCTTCGTATGGTAGACCATGATTTTTAGTAACAGGTAAACATAGTAAAGTTGCATCCTGAAATATTAGAGTACGATCCTTTTCATTTTTAAATTGTTAGTTCAGATCTCTTTGCACCTTTTATGGGAGAACAACTTGCACAGTGCTCTCTCACTAGCATGCATTCAAATAATTTATGGGAAAGGGCATCTTTAACCGCCATGTCATTTAAATTCTATTGCATTTGCATTCTTGGATGCTTTATGGTGAATCCAAAAGACAGAGAAGACAAATTTGAACTCAACTAGGTGGTACATAAGAGATTATGTGGTATAGGCTCAAGTATACCTTCTTGTATGCTGGGGAAATCTTGAGTTGTTGTTGAAGCCAGTTATAAACAAAAGCATCCTCCTCTAATCTCTTCTGTTCCATTTCTAATTTGTATATCTGCCAAGCAAATCGTAGTGACACCATGATTTGGATACAAGATATACACACAATTGTTAGATCAATTCACATGTCAGTATGTTATAATAACCACCTGTTGGTGAAGGCGTTCAAAGGAAGCCCTGTTTGCTTTGAATAGTAGAGCCTTCGTAATTGTGAATTTACGCTGGATTACCTCAGACCTGTCAAACAAAGAGGAATAGACTGTCATTTCTCCATCTGGCTCTTAGGGAATAGTTGTTGCCATAACATAATAAAAACTTGTAAGGAAATTCAGGCAATACATTATAATCAGTCAGGGGATTGCAATCACAAAATGGTTGTATGTAGTAGAAATAATATGGAAGGAAAGCTACCAAAGCTGGGTGTAAACTGTGGCTTTGGGGAAGGCATCATAAAGCGTCCCAAACCTCATTTCTATGTTTTGAGCTCCGGTATTCAGGATATGGAAGGAAAGCTTTCTATGGCAGAAGGTAATTGAGAGGAGTATAATGTCTACTCAAATAACATGGAACACTTTTCAGAATGTGAATATAAATAGAAGATTATTAAATAATATGCGGCAGATATCTTCAATGGCTCAACACTGCATAGAAGAGGATAGCAAGCCATGAATTTATTAACCAATATATTCGAATCTAATGCAATTCAATTTAATCAAAGCTTGTTCTCAATAGCTAGCGTCAACAATATGCATCCTCTGTGCAGTTTTAAGCCATTTCTTCAGCAATGAAACCAGCTAGCATCATATATATACGTGCTCCAGACCACACATTCTGAGGCCTTTAACTACTTCGGTTAGTGTCCTATGCATTCATCCTTAAGGAGGAAAATTTAGCAAATAAAGGAGAATGGACGGGATTTAGCAACGTAAAAGCTCTCCAACTGAATTGGAATGCCAACCAAAGACCCATTAATTCATGCCTGTACATCATAAGAACCTTCGTTCTTTTTGATCCTGCTTCTTCCTCATCTTTTTTTTTTTTTTTTCTTTTTCTTCTTTTTTTTTTGGGGGGGGGGGGTTGGAAGTTGGCTTATAAGGGGCAATTACCAAAGACCACCAGAAACAAAAGGCTCAAAAATCTCATTTCCAGGAGAATGATCTAACAATCATTTTTTAGAGAATGATATAACCATAAAAGCCCTAGCATTTCTCTACAAGAAAATACTGTGCCATAGTATATAGTAGCACAAAGTACAACTCTTGATTCCTTCTTCTTTCTATGTTCTTCAAATTTTGAGACATTACAATTTTTTAAACAAACTCAGAAATTGCTAAAAAGAGTAAAGTGCAGTTGAGAAGGATTAGGCATTTGGGAAATGAAAAGAGAGAAGATGGTCATTAAATTAAATCTTCCAGTAGAAAATGACACAGACATCAGGGGACAATGTATTAATAGCCATCTTACTGGAGTAGAAGCATAGTACTCCTATTAACAGCTGTAATTTAACATAATTCCTCATTCAAATGGTACTTTAGATGTTAGTCCAATGGCCACCACTTCTGTAAGCACTTAATCTGATAAAAATCTCCCATGCACACAGTTCCAATGCAAGACATGTCAATGTTACATTTCGTACATCAATGTTAGCCCCTTCTAATATTAGAGCAATTCTCCACCTAAAATCTCCATTTTTCAACATAAATGTAATATAAAATCTGCAAACAACTTGTATCATGGAACTGTCTGAGTAAGAAGAAGGCAAGAGATGGTGTTATTATGGTTAACAAGTCAAAATGGGAGAGGGGATGTGGAAAAATCAAGCACGAGAAAATTTAAGACGCATAAAGTTCTTGACAAGTTGCAGGACATACTTGTGCTGTAGCTCATTCCTAGCCTCAATCAAGCAATTAGCAAACTGCCCAACCTGCACTAGGAGAATGTACAAAGCTGAGAAAAATAAAATAGCATATGCTGCTTTTTAGATTAACCAAGCTAATTCTGAATATCTTGCTGGCATTAAGTTGCACTTCTATAATCAAACAGAAAACGAGCACCTAGCATCACCCATTCTGCAGAAATTTCTCAGAATCAGCATAAAATGCGGCATTAAACAGCAAGGATCATGGATTGGTCATACCATCCCTTCACTCCTACCATTTTTTATTTTAAGTTCTTAGCATCTTGCATACAGGGTGCAGCCTTTTCCTATCTCCCATATAATCTGCCTCTTGATTCCAGATTCAGGACATGAATGCGTCGGATCTGGTTTTGGAGAGGTTTCAAAAGAAATTGGAAACTTGAAAAAGAGCCATCTATCTAGCAAGACTTACCCTTCTCACCAGTATTCAATCGAATCACCAGGATATACTAGCAAAGGGGAAGGGCTGGATGTCTAGGAACAGCAAGAGGAGACAGCTTGTAGCCTTTTATTTCCGATCACTTGTTTGGTAGCTAATTGATTAAAGAAAACCAAAGAAATTTTTTATGGCACAAAACTAAAAATATTCTCAAAAAAGGGCACTTTGTAACTAGATTTTTATTCCTTGCATAAAGCTCCATAGGACATTTTGAACTAGGGGTTTGCTTGTAATTAAGATCATTTCTTTGCTGCAACTTGACATTTGATTTAATCAGAATGGGATCACCATTGTCCATATCTGGCCCCTGTCATGTAGAATTCTTGTGCAAACAGCTAAGCTATATAAAGTCACAAGCTTTTGTAGTGTTTTTCACTCTTCCATCTTGTTCCAGAGGCCAAAAAGTTTGTTAAATAAGGATGGTACCACCAACCTTATGGTTTTCAAAGTTCTTATTCACAAATTGACACTAAAGACAAAAATTCGTGTTTTCTAACCTTATCCTCTCAAATCATCCCCTAACAAGTCCACATAAGCTAAGGATTCATTTTGTTTCTTTTTTTGGCTAGCACACCTTATCCAACTTGGATCCTTCAAAGAACCTTCACATCTCTATATGCTAATATAACAATGATACTCAATTTAACTAAACTAAGCTTGAAATCCAAAAAATTAGTGGGGTTCAGCTACATGCATTCAGCTTTAAGTTACGCTTGATGAAACCAAATGAATCTCGGACCAAATTGACCAAATTTTATACAGCAGTATGCATCAGTATGTTTTGACCAATTTTTAGTCAAATGTTTGTTTGAATTAGTCAAAATATACAAATGATTTTGCATTACATGTTGACGAGGACTATTGAATAGGATTGGGTCTATGATTGATTTGGTCGATCTAGAACCATGCTCCTATAACAATGATGAACCATATAAAATCCCTCATACCAACCATCCTTTGCTTGAGAAAAGACCCACTCAACCATAAACCCTAATTCAACACCTTCACCCAAAAACTTGTCCTATTGATCTTCACATCATTCATTTCTTTCATTCACCTAAACACTCCTCGATCATCCCTTTACCAATGCCATAACACCCACACAACCACAATTGCATATGTGTGAGAGAAGATCAAAAACGAACTCGCACAACCAAAAGATTTCATAATCCACCAGCAACAATCAAACATAAGAATGCAGACTAAAACAATGAGCACCAAATTCCAATACCAAATATCAAAAACAAGAGAGAGAGAGAGAGAGAGAGAACCTGAGCAAGAGTCAAGGCATTGGACTCGTGGGACTTGACAAGCAGATCGTACTGTTGCTTAATTTTCCTCTGCGTGGCACTCGAAGAATTTGTGAAGGGATACAAACAAACCAATTCTTCTTTTTCCTTCAACCCCATTTCTTCTCTCTCTACACTCCTCTCTCTCTCCTCTTCACCATTTTCAGACTGCAAACCCGTTCTCTTCTTCTTCGCTCTTTTCTTCCTCTTCTTCTTCCCACAATCTTCGACACTTTTATTATCCCCAAATTCAGAAGACCCATCAGAGACTGAGTCCAACTTTGGAGAATTTGGAGGTAAGATCTCTAAAAGAAGGGAATTTGATTGATGGGTTTCGTGTGTTCTATCTACAATTTTTGATAAGGAGCATTCTAGTATCGATAAAGCTTTCTGTGTTGTGTCACTGTCATCGTCGACGTTAAGTTGTTGGTTTTGTTGGGTTGTTGTTTTTCTGATTTTCTGAAAGAGAGAGATGAAGACGAAGGAGACACCGAGGAGAGAGAGACCCAAGAAGAGGATTGGTAAAATGGGTTGAAGAAGATGGAGGTGGAGTTCCATTAGAGAGGAGAGTGAGGTCGACGATGTTGATGAAAGTGAAAACTTTTCCGCCGCCATAGCATATGGGATAGAGTTCTTTTTCTTTCTGCTGGTGCAGTGTTTTAGCGGTTCAAAAAGCAATGGTGTGATCTGAGGATTGCTTTCATTCCATGCTGCTTTGAAAGTTCTCTCTCTCTCTCTCTCTCTGTCTGTAGTTCACAATTGCATATATTTTCTTGACATATAAATTATAAAAATATACATATAATATAAAAAAAATTAATTTTACCAAGAATTGATTCTAATCTTATCTTCCCAATAATTTAGGATTTTGCAAAGAAAAATCTTTTGTTGCTATCATTTTCTTATACTAAATAGCAAATAAATTATGAAAATATTATCTTAAAATCTTTTATATATATATATTTTTTGTGAAATATGAAAAAATCCACAATGACAGACCAAGACTACACAAATTTACACCGACCCTTACTTCTTTCTCTACCAATACCTTCTCTATCTTCCCTCAACAAATTGACCAACGATTGAGAAGGATCCTCCAAAATGAAAACATCAAGGGCAGCATCTCCTCCCAAGTTAGCGAGAAGACTAGCACAACTATTCACCTCATGGAAGACATGCACCACACAGCTAACTCCCATCACTGACAGAAGTTCTTTGCACTCAAGACTAATAAGATGAAGGGGATGATCTGAGACTCTGTAATCCTCTAAAAGGTTAATTAAATTCATATAATTTGTTTCTACTTCCAAATAATAAAAATGCAACCTTTTAACTAGTTTTAGACCTTCCCTCAAACCCCATGGCTCAGCCGAAATAATATCAGAATTTCCTATATTAAGAATATAGCCTTTGATCCAATTGTCTTTCTCATCTCTCATAAGCCCTCCTTCACCTTGAAGTCTTATATAATTTGCCTTTGTGCCCTTTAGTGATCAGGGCTACCCTACAATATCTTACTTTCTATTTGTCCATATTTTAGCATATGATATTAAATAATAGTCAAAATGATAAAAGGAGATTTTTTTTTTGGGAAATAAAAAAGGAATGTAATATGGCTATTGTTTTATATATAAAAGTGTTTTTTATTTACATTTTAATTATTAGATAGAAGGATTCAATCAATAAAATATTATATTCCCTTTTAAGTGTCAATCTCTACCTTTTATAACCAACGCCTATGCTCGTACTTTTAAGTAAAATTTTAGATTTCACCATAATTATCAGATATCAATAATCCATCTCAAAAAATCTCTACCAAAAAATCTCAATCTTTTATAAAATATTTAATTTAAATTATAATATTCAACTTGCCTTAGTTTATTCGGCTTCTATTTCTTCCTTTTAAAAAAGTTTTATGACTAAAAATTCAAATTTCTCCCTATGAGGAATTAAATTATTGGTACATTAATATATTTTGTATCAAAACTTCTATTTAATCCTAATTAAACTTATTATGAACTTTGGGTTAAACAAAATTCAAGATTTTTAATACATATTTGTAAGGCTTCTTATTTGCAAATTACTAACATAAAAATATCAGTATTCTTTAATTCACAGAAACTTCTTAAACATTAAAATACAAAAATCTTTATATTTAAAATATTTGTATTTTGAAATGATTTAATACACTAAATTAATTAATATTTATATAAAAAAATTTATATTTTTTTATTTACATATTTTTCACATTTTTCACGTTTTATGATTTTTTTTTGTTTATTTTATTATTACTTTTATTTTTTATTTTATTTATATTATCATTGACAGTCAGAGTTCCAACCCCGAATAAAGAACGAGAGTTGTGATAAACTGACAATGATCGTAAAACTTTTGTCAACACCATAAATTTGGGATTAAAAATCAGTTTATTGTTATTATATAAACAAACTAATTAGTTAAATATTATTAGAGTGAAATCTTTTTTAATTTTTTAATTCAAATATTTAAAGAAAATGTACGGTATTACATATCATATATTGCACAATATTATTCTACATCCCAAAGGATTCCGATTTGTTTCCTTAAAATAATTAATTTTCTTAATTAAAATATAGATTTCTTACAAATTGTAATTGTAGTGAGAGAGAGAGGGGGGGGGGAGAGAGTTCTTAGTTTTATAGAAGCATTTCTCAGAGTGTTTTATTTATAAATTAATCTTAGCAGATAATATATAAAATAACTAAATCTACATGTCATATTTTCTTTTGTCATTTAAAGTCTTCTGTGGATACATAACTTTATTAATGAAAAAAAAATATTCTGTAAGAGATTTTTTGGATAAATTTGAGAAAATTGAGGTGAAATTCAATTGAAATTATGTAGAATTTTCAATGTAAAAAGTTGTTGTTATAATGATAATTTTGATTTTTTTTTCAAAAACTTGGACATTTAATCTTTTTACTCAAAATTGTTTATTTTAATTAAAATATTTATAAATGATATAAAATAAAATAAAAATAAGTTAAATCAGATTAGGGGTGTTAAAAACTTCCCCCCTTTTTAGTTAAACTATTGTTACCAAAGAATAACATTTTGTGTACTTTTTTGTAATATACTTTTTTTTTTATTAGGAGTTTCTTATTATATCAACGTCTAATTGGTATAGTAGTTGGTATCTTCTTAAATAAAGTTAAAAATAAATCTCGAGATAGTTTTTTTATTTAAGAGTTTAATCCAATAACGTAATTCTGGATACTGATGATTGATTAGAACGGTTATATTAATGTTGATGTGTCCAAGTAATAAGTTCCAATGTTACAAGGTAATCGATCATTTTCCAAACAAGTGAAGGGCAACAAGAAGAGAGGTACAGACTATGCTTCGTCTCTCTTGCAACAAATTGAATGGTTAAGATTAGTTGATTAGAATGATTTTGTCTACATCAAAATGTGTTGTTAGATAACTATGACTCTATCACACAACGGAAGCATACAATAAATTTTTAGAATCGTAAATAATTAAGTTTGCAATATATCTCAACGGATAATACAGAAAATTTAAAAAATTGCAAACTCTGATTTTAAACAATTCGTAGTCGGGATGATAGCCATGAAAATCAAACTATCACTACAGCGTCACAACGTCTCAACCCTCAATCCGATGATTTTGTGACAATCAAAAAATCATAAATAATGATCTCACAAATCACTATTATTCTATTCAACAATGGTGATTGAATTTTCTCTCAATAACAATTCTCTCAAAGAATTGTTATCTCTCTCTCAATCCACACATTGAGTGAATCTCACGTAGGAGTTATTAATGAGAGAAAATATGGGAATTGGGATAATGGGTAACCACCCATTATCCCTTATTCAAATTTTAAACTTAGGTAATTTTACTTAGGGTAAAATTCCTCTACATAGGCATATTTACCTACATCTCTCACTTGCATACAAGGTCATTTTACTTCCGTCATTAAATCACAATTCATGCGACCCATTACATCACCTTACTGGGCTTTCATACAGGGTTGGACATCGTGCGACTAATGAGTACACCTGCAAATAAAGATTTCTCGACACACCTATTAGGATGATCAAGTAGTCGCCGTTAGTACCAAAAGAAAGCTCGCAGTACCCCAAATCCAAGACTAATTACATCCATCGAGTTATTTTTCTCATCGAAAGTAATTCCCAGAAATTGCTCGACTATGTTTTCACTATCATGTTCAAATCCCTATACGGATGAACATAAAAGACCGATCGGCGAATACAATACAGTTATGCAATGTCAATTGGTTTTCCTTTTCTGAAACTCGAATCTATCGGTCTCAACTCAACTGTTTTCTTAGACTTGTCCCTCATATCTTAATTTATCTTACGGGCCATCGGTAAATAGATTAAAATAGCAAACACTAAATCAAGATCTCAAGAAACAGACGAACATAATAACGGTACAAAAGATCCCACCCAATGGATCTCGGTCTCATACAGTGGGGCTCGGAGATAAATATCAAGTTATTGTCTTAAGTAGTAAAACTCCTATTATTCCAAGTCGTCTTATCACACGCGGTATGAAACACGTACCATAGTGTTATTTCCTTATCTCTCAAAATAGCATATGTCAGATCTCTCTAACACTGTGCAGATATGAGATTCAATCTACACATAAGATTTTACCTAGAGATCTCAGAGAGAATATCTCGAAAACAATATCACAAATTGCAGGCGATATCTGAGATCTCAAATCTGGCTACTTACAGGCAATATGGATGTAGGTACGTCCATGTCGGTCATATCGCATATGACCTCATTCTGAACACATATTAGGATGACTTATGTTCTAGACTCTCAAAGCCTCTTACAGCTAGAAATCGTCTTATCTTCGCTCTCTCAGAGCTGGAGGTGGTCACTCGTGTAAGAGAGTCAACATCGTCTGTCTGACATATCTATTATCACATCACATAACATATATATGATAATAAAAGTAAGTGTAGTAATTAAAATATAACACAAGTATGACTGGATAATACACAATAATCATATATATAAAAAAATCAATAAGCATCAATATCATCAATAAAGTACAAACTGAAAAATATCAAAAAATACCCAAATCCAATGACTCTATATTCTAAAAATGAGTCTCTAGTGACGTGTTTGGTGAAGGGGTCAGCCACCATACTCTGTGTAGAAACATACTTGACGATCACTTCACCATTCTCGATGATGTCTCTTACGAAACGGTATCTGGTATTGATGTGTTTGGTCCTACTATGAAATTTAGAGTTTTGAGTATAAGCGATAACAGTCTGATTATCACAATAAATCATTACTGGCCTCCCATTATCTGCTACAATCCCTAAGTCATCCAATAGTCTCCGGAGCCAAACACTCTCCTGAACCGCAACTGAGCAAACCATGAACTAAGCCTCCGTCGTAGATAGAACAATATAGGTTTGCTTTTTACTACTCCAAGAGATGACCCCAACATTGAGTAAGAAAACAAAACCTGATGTCGATTTGCGCTTATCCAAATCGCCTCCCCAATCGGCGTCCGAATAACCCACAAGGCGCAAATCGCATCCTCCATAACACAAGAAGAAGTTTGTAGTTCCTTTAAGATATCGAAAAATCCCTTTCACTACTCTCCAATGACCCATTCCAGGATTTCCCTGATATCTGCTCACCAGACCGACTGTATAATATATGTCCGGTCGAGTACACAACATTGCGTACATTAGACTTCCCACTGCACTGGAGCAATATACTTTACTCATTTCCCTTATTTCTTCCTGAGTTTTAGGACACATTTCCAGACTCAAGCCTTTACCTTTGGCGATCGGAATATCTATGTGATTACAGTCACTCATCCCAAAGCGCTTAAGAATTTTCTTAATATAGATCTTTTGTGTAAGAGCCAACGTCTTTCTCGAGCGATCCCTTTGGATCTGAACTCTGAGAATGAACTCAGCTTCACACATGTCTTTCATGTCAAAACTAGATGACAACCATACTTTAATGGTCATTAGATACTCAATGTTGTTCCCAGCCAACATTATGTCATCCACATACAACGACAGGATCACAAAGGAGTTATCGGACCGTATCAGATAGACACAATGATTCTCCTCAACCATCGCAAAACCATAGGATATCACCTCCTTTGAGGTACCACCGCCTGGATGACTGCTTTAAACTATATATCGACTTCCGAAGTTGACAGACCTTATCCTCCTGACCTACTAGAATGAACCCTGGGGATTGTTCCATGTAGATCTCCTCATCCAAACTCCCGTTAAGGAAAGCGGTCTTAACGTCCATCTGGTATAACTCCAGATCTATACTAGTGACATCATCAAAAGTAAACGGATCGATGTAAACTTGATTACTGGGTAGAAAGTCTCATCGTAGTCAATGCCCTTTGTTTGCGTGTAATCTTTGGCTACCAGACAGGTCTTATATCTCTCAATCGATCCGTCGGCCTTCCTTTTGATTTTGAGATCCATTTATTTCCAATGGCCTTTCTATCCTCATGTAAGTTAACTAGATCCCAAACCCCTTTGACTCTCATTGATTCCATTTCCTCCTTCATGACCTGTAACCACTGGTCTTTCGTTGGACTCTCAAGAGCCTCCCTGAATGTCCTTTGCTCTTTATCGTCATCGAGAGTCAGGATGAGAATCTCATCTTCAATCGGGAAACAACAACAACGAGGTACATGTCCCCAACTACTGTTACGAGGAAAGAGAGCCGCTTCACCTTCAGATGCACCGCTCCCACTAGGACCAAGATCCGAAACAGGCTCTTGAGTCCCTTCGCTGGGCTTAGCTAAGCTACTAGGCTCATCCATTTCATAGAAAGTGAAATCTCGATCGATTTCTCATATCTCAGGGAAATCATTATCGAGAAATGTGGTATCACGAGACTCAATCTCAGTGATAGTGTCGTTCGTATGTTCTCCTAAGAACACATGTCCCAGAGTATCTAATAAAGATACAATTTTTTTCTCGTAAGCCTAACTTGCTGTATTGATGCGAGAAATCATTAACATACGCGGCACAACCCCATGGCCTCAAATGGTTAAGGTCAGGCTACCTCTCTGTCCAAAGCTTGATGGGGTGCTGACTATGGATTTCGTCGGAACATGGTTAAGGACATATGCGGCAGTCAATAACGCATTCCCTTATGGGAGATAGGTAAATTGGCATGTGCCATCATAGACCTCACCATCGCCAACAGAGTTCTATTCCTTCTCTCGACTACTCCGTTCTACTAAGAAGTAATAGGAATAGTCAACTGTTTCGTAATGCCTCTCTCGAAACAAAACTCTTTGAACTGCTCAGACAGATACTCGAGCCCCCGATCGGTTCTGAGAGTTTTCACCCTCAAATCTAGCTGATTTTCAACCTCGTTGATAAACCTCCTGAAACACTCTAGTGCCTCAGATTTGTGCGAAATCAGGTTGGCATAACCGAAATGTTTGTAGTCATCTATAAACGTAATGAAATACGTGACTCCATTTCGGGCTCTTACATTCATGGGTCCACAAATATCGAAATGGATTAACTGCAATGAAGTCTCAGCTCTCATTGTTTTCCTAAATAGTTTTCTCGTAGTTTTGCCCGCAAGGCAAAACTCACATAAGGGCAACTCGACCTTGGTTAGCGGGCCCAACAACCCACTCATAGCTAATCGTCCCATCCTCTATTGCCCTATGTGGCCAAGTCTACTATGCCATACAATCACATCATCAAGTACACTATCAGATGCAAAGGCCATAAGAGAAGAATGATAAATCTCATAAAATGAAATCAAATCTAATGCATAAAGTCCCAGATGGATTAAACCGAAACAAATTAAAGAACTGTCATAATAAATAGAAACTCTAGAGTTTCCCAACAAAACAAAGTATCATAACTGGTCTAGATATCGGACGGATAAGAGATTCCGCCTAATCTCGGGAGCATATAACACATCATGTAGATACATGATCTGGTTACTTTGTAGCAACAGCTTGCATGTACCAATCCCTCTCACTTCCACAAATGTTCCGTTCCCCACGCACAGCCTCCTCGCATGGGGACTTAAATGACGGAACTCCACGTATACGCTCTTGTCACAAACTATATGGTCGGTGGCTTCTGAGTCTACAATCCATAAAAGATAGGAGTTAGCGAGCATCACACTAGATGACACATAACTCAAACCATGTAAAGAAGAATGATGTACCTTTCACTCATCACACTCGCATGCGAAATGCCCATACTTGTCACACCCGTAGCATTAGACCTTACTCTTATCGAGCTACTTCTTCTTGCATTTCGGTCCTTTCCCATCGGTCTTCACAAACGACTTCTTCTTATCGTGACCTTTGGTCTTCTTCTCATGTTTGTGCCACTTGCGTTTAGTACCTCGGGAGCCCTTACTCGACTCCGCAACATAAGCATGACCTGAATCAGACCTAATCACCTCCTAGCGCTCCTCCTCGAACTCGCAACGTCTACTCACGTCCATAAAAGTACGGATACTTTCAGTATATGTGAAATAGGTCTTAACTACATCCCAGGAGTCAGGCAAAGACTGAATCACACCCAACACCTGAAACTCATCAAACATAGGCTCCCCTATACTCTTTAAAGAGGCAATCATATTCGATATATGCATCAAATGTCACTTCATAGTATGATCGAGCCTCTTCTTATACGTGATGAACTTATAGGTCAGCATCCTCAACGTAGGAGCTGATGGGGCATCGTAATGTTCTCGCAGAGCATGCCAGATCAACATCGTAGTAGGATACTACTCGTAGACTGGAATCAGCTCATCGTGCAAGCTACTAAGAAGAATCATCCTAGTTTGGTCATCTTTCTTTTTCCAAGCACGATATGCCTTCTGATCCCGTCTAGCCTGTGGCGTGTTACCCTCCCCGGGGTCCGCCATCTCATGCTTAAGAACCTCCCCGAGCTCTTGTCTGCCATCTCGTGCTTCAGGTTGTCTCCCTTTACGAGATCCAAAATGATAGTTTTTATTGCAACCATATCTCTGTTACACAGAAAAAAGAGACGTTAGTGACAAATGATACTTAATATAACAATTTTGTGCAGCCTACAAATCAACAAAACCCAAATAGCTCAAGTACAAACCCCAAGATGAGCGTATGAGTCAACGGACACCATACACCACAATTCGGGATTGCGTCTCACCATTCGGATTAGAATTCGGCACATAAAAACCCACATTTAGTCACATTAAATGGTATAGGACCCTCAGAAAATAAAATTTTTTATCCCAGCATTGCCTGACGCGCCGCCGGTGGGTCCACGCGCTGCCACGTGATGGCGGCGCGTCGCCACGTGATGGCGGCGAGTCCCCACGCGCCTCCACGGGCGCAGGAAGGGTCACAGCGCGTGACAGAAATCATATCTTGTCTTCAAGGAACAAGAGCTTGGGGAGGTTCTTAAGCACGAGATGGCAGACCTCGGGGAGGGTAACATGCCACGGGCTAGACGGAACCAGGAGTTATATCATGCTTGGAAAAAGAAGGATGACCAAGCTAGGGTGATCCTTCTGAGCAGTATGCATGATGAGCTGATCTCGGTATATGAGTAGTATCCTACTGCGATGTCGGTCTGGCTTGCTCTGAGAGAGCATTATGGCTCCTGGTCAGCTCATAAGTTGAGGATACTGACCTATAAGTTTATCACATACAAGAAGAAGCCCGATCGTACTATAAAATAGTATATAATACATATGTCAAGTATGATTGCTTCTCTGAAGAGTATTGGGGAACCTATGTCAGATGAGTTTTAGGTATCGGGTGTGATTCAGTTTTTGCCTGACTCTTGGGATGTCGTAAAGACCTATCTCACACACACTAAGAGTTTCGTACTTTCATGGATGTGAGTTGGCATTGTGAGCTCAAGGAGGAGTACCAAGAGTTAGCTAGGTCTACTTCAGCTCATACTAATATCGCGGAGTCAAGTAAAGGCTCTCAGGGTATTAAGAACAAGTGGTGCAAACATGAGAAGAAAGCCAAGGGCCAAGGCAAGAAGAAGCAATCTGTCAAAACCAATGACAAAAGGCAGAAACGCAAGAAGAAGGAGCTCGATAAGAGTAAGGTCCAATGTTATGTGTGTGGCAAGCATGGGCATTTCGCACGCGAGTGTGGCGAGCGAAAGGCACGTCCGTCTTCTTTATATGGTTTGAGTTATGTGTTATCTAGTGTGATACTCGCTAACTTTTCTCCTTTATGGGTTGTAGACTCAAGAGTCACGGACCATGTAGCTCGTGACAGGAGCGCATACGTAAAGTTCCGCCGTTTGGGTCCCCATGCGAGGAGGCTGTATGTGGGGAACAAAGTTTTTGTGGAAGTGAGAGGGATTGATACATGCAAGCTGATGCTGCGAAGTAACCAAGTCCTATATCTTCAGGATGTTTTGTATGCTCATAAGATTCAGTGGAATCTCGTGTCTGTCCAATATCTGGATCAGTTAGGATATCCTGTTTTGTTAAGAAACTCTAGAGTTTCCATTTATAATGACAGTATTTTGATTTTTCCAGTTTGGTCCATGAGGGACTCTATGTATTGGATTCGATTCCATTTTATGATAATTTTCCTTTATCTCCTATTGCCTTTGCATCTGATAGTGTAGTGGATGATGTGATTGTATGGTATAATGGACTTGGCCACATAGGGTAAGAGAGAATGAGCTGATTAGTTACGAGTGGTTGTTGAACCCGCTAACCAAGGTCGAGTTCCCCTTATGTAAGTTTTGCCTTATGGGCAAAGCTACGAGAAAATCATTTGGAAAAACAATGAGACCTGAGACTCCATTGCAATTGGTCCATTCCGACATTTGCGGACCCATAAATGTGAGAGTCCGAATTGGAGTCACGTATTTCATTACGTTTATAGACGACTACATACGTTTCAGTTACGTCTATCTGATCTCGTACAAATCGGAGGCACTAGAGTGTTTCAGGAGGTTTATTAGTTAAGTTGAGAATCAGTTAGACTTAAGGGTGAAAACTCTTTGAACTGATCGGGGGCGCGAATATCTGTCTGAACAGTTTAAAGAACTCTGTTTCGACAGAGATATTACGAGATAGCTAACTGTTCCTGCTACTCCTCAACAGAATGGAGTAGTCGAGAGAAAGAATAGGACTCTGTTGGAGATGGTGAGATCGATGATGACGTAGGCCAATTTACCTATCTCTCATTGGGGGGATGCGTTATTGACTGCCGCCTACATCCTTAACCGTGTTCCAACGAAATCCATAGTCAGCACCCTATACGAGCTTTGGATAGGAAGGCAGCCTGACCTTAGCCATTTGAGGCCATGGGGCTGTGCCGCGTATATTCATGATTTCTCACATCAGTACAACAAGTTAGGTCAACGAGAAAAGAAATGTATCTTTATAAGAAACTCTGAACACTCCAAGGCACATGTGTTCCTAGGAGAACATACAGACGACACTATCACTGAGATTGAGTCTCGTGATGTTACGTTCCTCAAGAATGATTTCTCTAAGAGAGGAGAAATCAATCGAGGCTACACCTTCTATAAGATGGATGAGCCTAGTGGCTCAGTTGGCCCTAGCAGCGGGACTCAAGAGTCTATTGTGGATCTTGGTCCTAGTGGGGTGGTCCATTTGAAAGTGTGGAGGCTCTCCCTTCTCATAGGAGTTGTCGGGGACGTGTACCTCGTCATCGTTTCTCGATTGAGGATGAGATCCTCATTGTGACTCCCAAAGACGATGAAGAGTCGAGGACATTCAGGGAGGCTCTCGAGGGTCCAGCGAAGGACCAATGGTTATAGGTCATGCAGGAAGAAATGGAATCAATGAGAGTCAATAGGATCTGGGACCTAATTGACTTACCTGATGATAGAAAGGTCATTGAGAACAAGTGGATTCTCAAAATCAAAAGGAAGACCAATGGATCGATCGAGAGGTATAAGGCTCATCTGGTAGCCAAGGGTTACATACAAACAAAGGACATTGACTACGAGGAGACTTTCTCCCCAATAGTCAAGTTTACATCGATCCGTTTATTTTTTACGATTGTCGCTAGTATGGATATGGAATTATACCATATAGACGTTAAGACCGCTTTCCTTAATGGGAGTTTGGATGAAGAGATTTACAAGGAACAACCCCCTGGATTCGTTATAGTATGTCAGGAGGATAAGGTCTGTCGATTTCGAAAATCGATATATGGCATAAAACAGTTATCCAGGATGTGGTACCTAAGACTTCACGAGAAGATGATATCTTACGGTTTTACAATGATCAAAGAGGATCATTGTATCTGTCTGATACGTTCTGATAATTTTTTTGCGATCCTGTCGTTGTATGTAGATGACATAATGTTGGCCAGAAACAACATTGAGTATCTAATGACCATTAAAGTATGGTTGTCATCCAATTTCGACATGAAGAACATGGGTGAAGCTGAGTTCATCCTCGGAATTCAGATCCAGAAGTATCGCTTGAGAAAGACGTTGGCTCTTTCACAAGAGATCTATATTAGGAAAATTCTCGAGCGCTTTAGGATGAGTGATTGTAATCCCATAGATACTCCGATCGGCAAAGATGACGGCTTGAGCCTAGAAATGTGTCCTAAAATTCAGGAAGAAGTGAGGAAAATGAGTAAAGTACCTTAATCCAGTGCAGTGGAAAGCCTAATATACGGGATATTGTGTACATGACCGAACATATGTTATACAGTTGATCTAGTGAGTAGATATCAAGCAAATCCTGGAAGGGGTTACTGGAGAGCAGTGAAAAAGATTTTTTGATATCTCAAGGGAACTGTGAACTTCTCCCTATGTTACAGATGAGGTGGTTTGCACCTTGTGGGTTATTCAGACGCTGATTGGGGAGGCGATTTGGATAAACGTAAATCGACATCAGATTTTACTTTCTTGTTCAATGGCGAACCATCTCTTAGAGCAGTAAAAAACAAACATGTGTAGCTCTATTTACGATAGAGACTGAGTTTTTGGCTTACTTAGTTGCAGTTCAGAAGAGTGTTTGGTTTCGGAGACTATTGGATGACTTAGGGATAGTAGCAAATATTGGGAGGTCAGTAATAATTTACTGTGATAAGCATACCGCTATCGCTTACACTCGAAACCCTAAATTTTATAGTAGAACCAAACACATTAATACCAGATACCATTTCATGAGAGACATCATCGAGAAGGGTGAAGTAACCGTCAAGTACATTTCTATACATAGTATGGTAGTCGATCCCTTCACCAAACTGAATAACTAGAGACTTCTTTTTAGGGCATAGGGAGTCATTGGATTTGGGTATTCATTGACATTTATCATATTGTACTATTTTTTATAACATTGATGTTTATTAATTTTTCTATATATATGATTATTGTGTATTATTCAGTCACACTTGTATTATATTTTAATTAATGCATTACATTTATTATCGTATATATGCTTTGTGAAGTAATAATAGATATGTCAGGTAGACAAGGTCGACTCTTTCATACGAGTGACCACCTCCAGCTCTGAGTGAGTCGGGATGAGACGGTTTCTAACTGTAAGAAGTTTTGAAAGTAGCCCTTCTAGAACATAAGTCACACTAACACGTGTTCAGGATGAAATCATATACGATATGACCGACATTGACGTACCCATATCCATGTTACCTATTAGTAGACATGTTTGAGATCTTTGATATCACCTGCGATATGTGAGATTGTCTCTAAGGTATTCTCTCTGAGATCTCTGGGTAAAATCTTACGTGTAGACTGAGTTCCATACCTGCACAGTATTAAAGAAATCTGACATATGTCATTTGAGAGATAGGGGGAATAACACTGTAGCATGTGTTTCATACCACATGTGATAAGACGACTAGGGATAGTGGGAGCTATTTTGCTTGAGACATTAATTTGATATTTATCTCTAAACCTCACTGTGTGAGACTCGAGATCCATTGGATATGATCTCTAGTACCCTTATTACTTTCGGCTGTCTCTTGAGGTTCTGATTCAGTATTTGCTACTTTAGTCTGTTTACCTATAACCCGAAAGATAAATTGAGGTCCAAGGAGCAAATCTAAAAAAACAGTTAAATTGAGACCGCTAGATTCGAGTTTGGAAAAAGGAAGACCAATTGATATTGCATTATTGTATTGTATTCACCGACCAGTTTTTTATATTCATCCATGTAGAGATTTGAATATAATAGTGAATACATAGTCGAACGATTTTTGGGGATTACTTTAGATGAAGAAAGTAGCTCAATGGATATAATTAGTATTGAATTTGGGGTTCAACGAACTTATTTTTGTACTAACGGTGACTACTCAATCATCTTAATAGGTATATCGAGAAGTCTTTTTGTTTGCATGTGTACTCGCTAGTCGCACGACATCTAACTCTGTATGAAAGTTCAATAGGGTGATGTGAAGAAATCACATGAGTTGTGATTTTATGATAATTATAAAATGCCCTTATATACAAGTGGAAAATGTTAGTAAATGCCCATGTAGGGGCATTTTACCTAAGGTAAAAAAACCTTTTGAAATTTAAATGGGGAATGGGATAACTCATATTACGCCATAACCTCCTCCCCATTAAGTGCAACTTTCCTTTTACGTGTAGGTAATAGGTTTTCCTTTCATTTGTGAGTGAATAAGAATATTGGAAAGGAATTAAAATTATTATTGAGAGAATAATAATCTGGATTTAGGGTGAGAAAAAAATATACTATTGTAAGGGTTACCAAATTTTAAGTAGGGAATTTGTTTTACGACGATCTAATCATCGAGTTTTGAGTGTGACGTCGTGAAATTGTGGTGATAGTTCGATCTTCATGATTATCACCTGACTATGTGAAAGATCGAGATAAAGGATTCGCGGTTTCTGAAGTATTATATATTGCTTATTGAGATATGTCCAAAAATCCTAATCTTTTATGATTCCAAAAATTTTATAAATTCTCCTACCGCATGATTAAGTTACAATATTCTAACAATTAGTATTTAGTACCAAACTTTGTGATCCTAAATAAGGGGGCATTTAGCACCAAACTTCTAAGAGGGCAACTATCAAGGCAAAATTTTCACTGCCTTATGCTTTGTGATGTCACCAAATCGGGCCTTGGTTTCAACCTTTTCTTCTAACTTAATCTAGAATTCGACTAAGTACGAAATTAATGCCATACATGTGTGTTAGCGAGAAAAAAATTATTTGAGCAAAAAATATATTAAATTCTCCAGATGGGCATAAAATTTCCCCAACCTCTTTGATATAAGAGGCTGCATGGAATTGCCACTGCGTAAATGAGAAAAATAAGATCCAGAAAAGGTCTGCCCAACCACATTAAGCTCATAACCTTACCATTTTATTTCATTCTTGTGACAGCATTCTTAGAGGTACAAGGCAATGGGAGCAATTGCTTTTTGGTATTAAACCAAAAAAAAAAAAGAAGAACCGATAAATGAGACTGCAAGCAAATAGCTTACAAAACTAAGCGTAATACAGTAGACAACTCGCACATGGACTCAATTAGCATCATCTCAATGTGCTTCTGACAAACTCCCTTCTTTCTTCTTCGATTTGTGTGTATAAACACAAGGGGCAACTAATTGAATAGATGGATTTATATACATCAATTCCCCCTGTGCAATCATCTTCATAACAAGCTTCTTACCAAATAGTGTGCTGCAGATTTTTGTACAACTTCACTCTTGGAAAAGAAGCTGAAAAGAAATGGCCTTCTTGGAGATCTTAGATTTGGTTGTATAAGGTATTTAATAGCTAGGAAAAAATCTTCTGAAAAATGCTGGAGTTTGAGAAGAATCAAAATGTGGGTGTTTACTACAATTTTTTCTGATTTGATTGTTGATGGTTCTCAGCTGCAAATGGCTTCCACAGAGAGTTTCTTCATGACACCTGGACATGGGTCTCCCCCAAAAATTGGTGGTGCTACGGTTACTGAACAACCTGCCTGTCCAATACAGTTCTGCAGTGAAAATAAGGAAGAAAATTAGATGCAGGAATTTCTTCAGGTAGTCTCATTCAATCAACTACAAAGAGTGAATTTTAGAAACATCTGCTTCCTATGATTTCATGAAGTGACTACAGTTTCAAGCAGTTCTATCTTTTTATGGATGGGTCAAACAAATTAAGTAGTGCAAGGACTGGTCGCAATGCATCTCAAAATAACCAGTAAGGAATAATTTTCCCAACCACCAGTTGATACCTTTTCAAAAGCATCGTAAGAGTGATAGGCATGACAGCTTCCCTCACGGTAGTTTCCGCAAGCCCCTTGTGGTGTGCCGAAGCTAGCAAACTTTATTGATGTTATCTTCTTCCCAGGAGGACACCACAGATGAGCTTTGGGCTCCAAAGGTCTGTTCACTCTACCAGAGTGTTGCAACTCCCAATTCATTAGAGTTGGCTGATATTCATTTATATCAGAACAAACACTTTCTACTTCTCGTTTGACCAATGAAATTCCATATGGGTTTCCGCCCCATTCTTCTAACACTACCAACAAATTTCCTGTTGGGTACAACCATGATCTAGGAACATGGTACCTGAAACCATTTGAACACCGCCACTACTTTCATAAATAGTCATTTATCTAAAAAACCAAAATTTTCAAATCGTGGAAATATCATCTCTCACCATCTTTGTGAAGCATCTCCACAACTGGTCCGGCATTTATACTCATCAAATGTTCCAGCATAATTGCAGAACCCACAAGAACCAGATGCTTTATATGAAGGCCAAAAGCGGCCAATGTTCTGCCCATTTATCCAAACTTGTCCCTTGCCCATACTCTCCATATCTAAAGCAAGAGGCTCATCTCCATCAGGAGCATTGAAAGTGGCCTACAAACATGATAAACAGGATGCAGATACAAGATTCAGTAGACTTCAAGATTTAGCAGGAAGACGTCTCTTCTAAATGCAAGTGCCACGTCAGAAATGAAATTCATTAGGGAAGATATAAAATGCATTTAATCATTTAAATCAACCCCCAAATTATTATTTCGACACTGATCATTTCAGATTCTCCACCCATGATTATCAACACGTTTTAGCACATGCTTCTGAGGGGGAAAAATGGAAGAAAGAAAAGAAAGAAATAAACTTGCAGCAATAACCGGAAAAAAATGGTTATGTTTGTCCGGACAAATGACATCTACAACCAAATTATTACTTGCGCCCATAGAATAATGCAGAAGCCTCTATGGAGGATAGAGATACTCACTTTGTACCATGTCAAAGGTTGCTTTTCAGATTCAAGAGACCCTTCCAACCACTCAACAGAGGAACTCCCACTGACTGTATGAAGACTTAAAGCTTCACCCTTTAGACCAACCTGAGAGATAGGAGGTATCCGGATGAGTTCTAAGCATGCCAAGGCAAGAGGACATTCAAACAAAAAAGTGAGGTTCTTCATGACAGACATTATATGACCATTTTTGCCATGTCAAATCTCTTCTCCCTTCATTGAGACCATTTAATGACACTGGCCCTAGAACACCAGCATTCCATGTCTCAAAATGTGGGCCAACGTTCTACAAGAAAAGAAGAGGGTGACACCAAAAGAAAGAATATTTAGAGTAAAAAAAATTTGGTCAGCCAAACAAAAGGACATCATGTTGTATGTAAGTGTGCAAGTGAGAGAGAGAGAGAGAGAACAAACCGGAAGACCAACAGCAATACTTAGTAGAGATATCCTGTTAACTCCTGCTTTCAAATTTACACCTTGACTAAAAGTTAACCTTGGATCCTCAAGGCTTCCAAAGGCCGTTCCTGATGAGAACGGTGTAATGGATAAGTCTTTTTCACTAAGTTGTTACTAATAACAGCAAAACATATAGTATATTGCCCACCTGCTTTTTGACCATTGATGAAAACATGCATCGCATGTCCTGCCGACATGACTGTTAGAACAGGATACTGTCCATTTCTCAGAAAGCCTTCGTTGGGGTCAATTATGACACTGAAAATAGAGAGAAAAGGTGTCAGATGGCAAGAATAAAAGTAACACAATTTATCAATAGCTAGTAGGATGAGTACGTTTGGAGGAAATATTGAGTAACCAAGAGGAAAAGGAATGTATTACGTACTCGGTCATATACCACAAATAGTCAGAAACATCTCTGGTAGTGTTTATCTGCTCAAGCAATCCCACCATTGTAAATGTATTTTCGTCATAGGAAGATGGCTCTTCATTGTATGTTTTCCAATCAAATCCATGTCCATAAACAACAGAAGTCATCTTCATCTGTGCACTTTGGGCACCCACCTATAGGAAGATTTTAGTATATAAAATTTTTGTTTTTCTATGGTTTCAGGAATTTAAGAGTTAGTGAAAATAAAGGAAAAACAGTAAGTTGATAGAAAGTAGAGAGATTATGGGTGAAACTACAAACGAACTTGTAGCTTTTGATACATATTTTAGTAGTGCCTCTGAATATAATGTGCAATTCATACCATTGCAAGACATAAAAATTATGAAAAATGCAATGAAGAGTTCTTTCCCCCCCCCCTCACCCTTGCAGTGTTATAAACAGTGTTCTTGCAGTCGGGAAGGATGCTGATGGACCATGGGGGCAGGTTGTAATGCTGGTTTCCAAAGGCAACTTTTGCATAAGAACTTGGGTTATAATTTGCAAGGAATGCAGCACAAGCTCCGGATGATTTGAAAACATAAGCCTACATACCAAAGAAATCTAGGAATAAGATTCAGCTCCAAGTTAAGCTTGAAATATGGCATGTTTTTGACAAACAAGCTTTACAGTTATCCTCCAACTGCAGTAACACTGACCTGTTCATAATTTCCAAGTGGCATCACGTAAGGATCAGCAGATACTAAAGCTGGTTCACACAGCTTAATTGCTCTATGAAGATCTTTCAAATGGCCCCATTTAGGTTGCCTCAACAGTCCTTCATAAAACAAGAAATGGTAGTCAATAGGATTTGCCAAGCAATATGCTTACATTTGTAAAAACATTTCAAAGTCCTCTGCAGAAGAATACTAAAAGCATGTTAGACACTAATAAATGGCAAACCAAAATTGTTTGAGCTGAAAACCACATAGCAATTTTACAAATGATGCTGCAAAAGTTTTTTTTTTTTCTGGTCAGGATAGAAATAAGAACTATCCATGCCTCTGTTGAAAATCAAGCAAATAGAACTGTTTTCCTGGCCAAGTAAAGACAGAAAAGAACTCCTGAAAGATGAATATCGGGATAACTAGAAGGCGATGACAGCAACAATCATGCAGTCCAATGTTCCCATTTTGTCTACTAACTTCAAGTAGCATCATTACGTGTGGAGTTCAGTTTTTCCACAAACATTGAAATCGCTACTGGGTCACCAATCTCAACAACTTGCGTAACAACATAAACGGGCACTGGTGTAATTTCATTCAATCTAAATATTGAGTTAGCAATTGCTTTTAAATTAAAGATGGGTCGTAACCACACTTCACACATGAAGTGCCAGATGGTGACCAGTGACATGCTGGAAAATATATCATTTTTGAAGCAGTTTAATAAGGCTCCCACCTTATTTTAAAAATGGGAGCTGGCAAGATTTTAAACATCATGTAAACATGCATATTTCTTTGAGAACAAAAGCATGGAAGATAGATAACTACAAGTCTACACTTCTTATTTGCCAGTCTAAGAGCTCACCATATTCATCAAGAGGAGCATCATAATCGTAGCTAGTCGCAATGAAAGGACCACCAGCTGTTCGGCCAAAATTTGTTCCTCCATGATACTGGTACAATACAAACAAGTAAGAATAGAACCAACCAAGAATCTCATCCATTATGTCCACACAATAAACACTTAACTTACCATATAGTAGTTTATGAAAGATCCTCCGTTCTGTATAAACCTTGCAACAGCAAATGCCAAGTCTTCAACTGGCCGATAAGGAACAGCCCCTCCAAATTCTGTAAACCTGCAATTGCAAATATGGAAGAAAAATTAAAAGGGGCATACGATTGCAATAAATTTTCCTAAAAGAATTCATGGTAATAAACAAACAAATAAATATATATATATATAGATGCAAGCATGCAAATTACCAGCCAGTCCAGGCTTCCGTCCACATTTTTGGCTTATAAGCCTTGTTAGGAGAGAAGTAGTCGCAGTAGAAGCCATTGCATGAATTGATCTGATACAAATTGAACATAAAAGGACTAAAATCAGCAAAATAAGTAGTATACAAATGAAAAGAATAATTTAACCCCCCAGAGCTCTAGGCATGCATCCTAGGATTCCAATCCCAAATGCATAAACCAAATGAAACACTTCGCTTTCCACAAATAGGATGAAATATTGGTTTTGATATCATCAAGATCAGAAGGAAAAGGTCACAGTTGACCAGTAACACTGACAATAGAAGTTGAGGTGCATGAGGCTGTGATTTTGAAGAAGACAGTCATCAATCTATCATTGCATATGTATTAATAAAAGACAAAATAAAACAGATAGGATAGAGAAAGAGCAAAAACAAAGCCATGTGCAGGCAAAAAAAATATTCATTTTACCCATCACTAAAAGAGGGGGCATCAAACTATTAGGTAACAACCCCACCAAGGTTTGAAGCACAGAGCATGAGAATCATCAAGATTGAAGATAAGAAAGTGACAAGAAAAAGGCAATCAAAAGTTGTAAAAATAATAAGAAAAAGAAGACTAGGCGAACCATCGAAGCTTACAATGGGATCAGGAGCATCATCTTGCTTGCACATGACCCAGGGGACTCCGGTGCTGAGGCCCACAGCCATTTTAGCTGCCCATTCTGTATATGTTCTTCCAGGTGCACCAATTTCATACTCCATTGGACCATATTCATTCTCGATCTGTCATACACAGACATCGCAAAAAATGGTAACTTCTGTGGTTTCACTTCTACATTCTTATTGACAGTGAGTGATTTTGAGCAAATATGACGTACAATAACTGCAAACAATAGAAGTGTTGCTTAAGGCAAGGGAAAAGTATAGGATGAGTTGTTTGCTTGCCTGGGATAGGATGATTGGACCCCCTTGAGACTCAAACAATCCTTCTGCTTTCATCGTATCAACAATCTTCTCAGTAAATCCTTGCATGGCCGCCTTCGATTTATCATACCAATGCAAATTGCAAAAGTTAGTTGGGAGAAATTAATGTCATCACATGAGTGGACCATGATGAGTAAAACTAAAACAAGGAAATGATCACATGTGAAAAAATCTTTAAAAAAAAAAGAATCTAACCTTGAAAGGTTCATTATCTGTTCTGAAACTTATCCCAGGAACATATTTCAACCAAACAGGAAAACCCCTGGAAATCAAACATATAGTTATATAATTGCTTTCTGAATTCCCAAAAAAAAAAAAATAAGATTACTTTCAGAAAAAGAGATACTTAAAAAAAATTAAGTTTAACATTACCCAAAATTCCACTCAGCACAAACATATGGACCAATTCTCAGATGAACATAGAGACCAGCTTGCTTGATTAGCTTGATGAATCTTACTAGATCATATCTTCCCCCAAAATAATACTACACCAAACAATAAGAAATAAGTAGACCCCAATAATCATAATTAGCAATACTTACAAAATCTGAAAAATGATTTTTTTAAATCTTTTTCACTACTTTGCCTGGTGAGGGTTCATGCCCATTCCAGAAAACGTAAGTCTGAATCACATCCAATCCTCCTTCTTTAGCTTTCTGAATGAGATCCGGCCACATCTGCACAAAAAGCCCAAGTGACAAAAACCAAAAAAAAAAAAAAAAAAATAATCCCAGAAAAAAATAAACATTAAAAAAAAGTGAAACAAAAGAAATTTAAAGAAGCCCATTTCGTTGGAACTTCCAAACTACTATCGAGTTAGGAATTGAAAATAAAAATTAAATTTAGAGAGAGAGAGAGAGAGAGCCACTTAGTACATTGGCAAGAACAATGGAGAAATACAAAACAAGAAAAATAAACTAAAACTGGGGGAAAAAGAAACCCATCTTGAAGCGAAGCTCGAAAGAACTAAATAGACTGAAAAAAGGAAAAACAACCCAAAAAACAGAAAATTAAGAGAGACCCATGAAGCACATTTGGGTAGAATACCTCAGGAGAGCTTCTGGGATAGTGAATAGATCCCGAAATAAGAATTCTTCTTTGTCCATTGATGACAATAGCCTTACGGTCATAAGAAACAGAGGCAAAAACAGAGGAAAACAGAGAAAACACCAAGAACAACAGAAGTATTTTAGGTTCGAACCCCGTGAAACCTATCTGGGTTTTTTGCTTCCCCATGGTAGCAATCGTCTTTCGTTGCTTTTTCTCTCTCCCCTCTCTCCCACTTGCACTTTACTCTGTACAAGTTCTGTGTTGGAAAGGAAAGAACAAAGAGAAAGAGAACCAGCTGTTCTGGGTCTGGGCCTTCCTTTTTTTTTCTTTCAATAAAATATTTTGTTCTTTCTTCTATGGGAAAAAAATTTAGTGTGAAACCGCAAAATGATGGCAAATTTTCTAGAGAGAGAAAAATGTGCTGCTGAGAGGGATGAGAGGGAAGTGCTTTATAAACACTGAGGAAAGAGGGAAAGCTGGGCCCACATTTTTTGGACTTTCTCTTACTGACGAGGATCTTCATCCAATGAACCAAAATTTTCCTAGAATTTTGTTAAGGATGCCTAATAAATTTTAGAGAGAGAGAAAAAAAAAAACTCCCCCCCCCTCTCTCTCTCTCTCTTATATTGATGATTAGCTTAGTTTCCTTTCGTGTTTAATTCGTTGAAAGGAAAGGATCAACCAAAAGGCTTAGCCAGAGGATTGTGTAATAAATATTTTTATTAAATATTTGAAATACTATTTTTGAAACAATAAAAAATAGAAAGAGAATAATTGAGACGAAAAATATTTTTACAAAAGGGAAAGCATTAATTTCCAAAATAAAAACTTCAAATTAATTTAGTTATAAAAATATTATATATTTATTGTATTGCTAAATCATAACAAAATATGCTAATAATACTCATATTAAATAATATTTAGTGCAATATAATGAATTATCATCCATCTCTCTCCTCAGATTTTAAACAATAATAATATGTATATACATTGAAAATTAAAATAATATAGTTAAAATACACATATTACTATTTTTTTTTTCAGATCTATAAAGTGTAAATTATAATTAAATTGTACAAAAAGAAGATATTCACTTAATTAACTCTTTTAGAAATTGTATTTATCTATGATTCTATTAATATATTTTTTGTAATACAATATCTATATAATATTCACGTAGTATTTACTATTATATAACATAATATATAATATATATTAAAAGTATTAAAAATATATCTGTTATATATATTTTTTTATATCAGACCATCGATATTTAGAATCATATTTCAATTAATTCATTTCCGATATTTACAAGATTCAATTTAGGGAGCAACTATCCAATTCTTTTCCTAATTTTGAACTTGAGACTTAATTAACAGATTTAATATCTCATCTCACTATATTGATTATCTGGTAATACATATTTGTTATATATTAATATAATACCATCACTACTATTAGGGTTAGAAACAGATATCATAATGAACTAATATTATATATATATATATAATTGAATCAATTTCAATTTTAATGGGGTGCATTTGTGCTCTAAATCTTTTAAAATATTATTTTAACGAAATCTAATAAATAATTTCAAATATATTTTATGAGAACTAATAAAACTGTGCTATTTTATTATTTTCCTCCTGCCCCTTTAGTTAATATTAAAGTACGCGTAAAACTACATAAACAAGAAATCAAATCAAGGTTAGGTTGGTAATTGGGCTAATGAAATTATTCTTAATTTGAGTAATGTTTTGGCAGCAAGTTTTCCTATCTCTTCTTTTGTACACAGGAAAGATTCTCTGCCCAATCCCAACACGGTCGGTTCCTAACTTTAGTGACTAAAACTTTCTCCTCGCCATTGAATTTTTTTTTTTTTTTTTTTGTCACTAGAATATCGAGATTTATATTTTGATTAATCCAATTTAAATATTTATAAAACTATATTTAAGAGTGATTATGTTTTTTATTTTAAATTTTAAATTCAAAACATGATAAAAAAATTTAAAATTTTTATTTTACAACTGACTATCCGTTATTTTATTTTTCACAATTCATATATACTCTCAAACGAATAAAATGGCAAATGAACATTAACCCAAGTTAATTTTTAACTTTGTCGAAGGCAAGTTTAACCAATCAGATAATACTCGATATGAATATTCGTGATTATATATGATAATTTGATCCGATCATAATCGTTATAATAGTTATTTGGAAAACTTAATAATTATTGATATATCGTAGTATTCTATAATATTAAAAATAATATTATATCAATTAAATGAATGTTAAAAATATCAAATCATACATGATAACTTATATTATAATAAATTAAATTTTTTAAACTTAATTAATTCTAAATTGATTAGGAACATCAAATTGATCATAACTCATATTAGTGTATCTAACCTTGTTGATTTCATTATATCTTTGTATTGGAGAAGTTGCAATTTTTTTCACTTTTTCATATGGGAAAAAGAGAATATTAGTGTTGGTCACGTGCACGGCAGGAGCGTACCCCTTTGAAGGTCTCATTTCACAGTCCTCCATGGCAGACTTGGGTTGGTGAAATGGAATGGGACGACGGGGGAATATGTGATAAACGAGAAGCATCCAGTACCAATTGTATGATGTTTTAATATGGAGAGAGAGAGGGAGAGAGAGAAATTACAGAAGCTGATTCTGAATTTAAGGTTAATTTCATTAAATATCATAAGAACATATTTATTATCGATGATTTTAGGTTTTTACACAAATTATGAAGGTACCAATGTATACTTGGTCAGTTGCCATTGGTTAGTCATCGGTATTGATTACATTTAAATAAATTTTAGATTCAAATTTTATATATGATAAAACAGATACTGTGAAAATTTTGTCTCTTAAGAGTTTAACCTGATTTAAATCATATTTAATCAAACCAACATGATTATCAGATTAAATCGAGTTTAGTCTAAACAAATAATAATAATAATAATAATTTGACATTTTATTTAAATTGAGTAAGTGTGAAATGGAGGGTTGATCCGGATTTTTCACATCTTTTGTGGGTGAAAATTATATTTTAAATTTGGTTTGAAATTCTTAAATTACAAGCAAGTAAAGTGACAACTCACACAAAATCACAAAATGATGCATATTAAAGTCTCATTAATCACAATGGTTGTCAAATGTGGGGTTGTGGGATTGACCCATACCCATAGAGCTTGCAGGGCTGTAATATTTGAGAAGAAAATGTGAAAATTTTATATGCATTAATTAATAATGGTACCATTTTTTATCATTTATGGTAGGGGTGCCCTTGGTTTCCTGCCAAGATAAAATTTGCTTAAGTTCTTTCTTTTTTTTTTTTTATTAGTTTTCACGATGTTTGAATTTCATCCTATTAATTCAATCTAAATATTATGAGATATATTAAAGAATTGATTTTCTCAAATCTTTTTCTCTATTATTAGTGTTCAAACTTGAAACCTCTACTTAAGAAGATAGAGTGCTTAACCACAATCCAAAAAAATTTAATAAATTTTCTTAGTTCTATTACTTTTTCTCTCGTTCTTACCACCGATATACAGAATCATATTCTAATTAATTCGATTTGAACATTTCTGAAGGTCTTATTTAATAACAGTTTTCTTAATATAATATTTTTAATTTCTTAGTTTAAAGTTGAGATTTATTTAAGAGATTTAACTATTTATCTCACATGTTGGTTCTCTCTTTCTCTCTCTATCATGCATTAAAGCTTGCAAACTTCATGTAGCTCATCAACTAACCAATAACAAATTGAGCAAAGCTTTCACTTTCAGAAATCAAAAAGGAATTAGATGGTTTACTTGCCGGGAGGAGGAAGAGAAAGGAGAAATAAAAAGCTTCTTTTTTTCAAAACAAATAAATCTCTTGAACCCACTAGACATTATATTTTCTGTTACAAGTCCCATTAGCAAAGCAATCTAAAAGTCTCTCTCTCTCTCTCTCTCTCTCTCTCTCTCATGCACTCCTCAACTCACCTCTGCATCATTATGCACACCTAACCCTCTTTTCATTTTCAAAGTTTCTTTATCTCATTAAAATAAAATACATGATGGAATCTCTTTATAGTATTTGTGAGCCCACATGCATGTCCTCCGATTCCTCTTTCTTTATTTCTGTGGCACGGGCGCTTTGCAAAAAGTCAATAATGCCCTTATAAAAGGCTAGCTCTACGGATTATCATATATGTATACATAAAAGTTCAAAAAACTAAATAAAAAAAATAATTTATTCCACTGGTTGTGAAATGGTGCAATCTCCTGTATCTTCTACCCAGTAAAACTATATCAAATTAGATTCAGTATCTTTTTTTTTTTTTTTTGACATTCTTTGATCATATTTTATTTGAGTGAAAAAAAAACACATACTAATAGACAACTGGTTTAATAAAAAAAATACTAAATCTCTTAATCAAAACTCAAATTAAAATTTTAGGTATAGAAAAAACTACGTTGGTAGAACTTTCTCATGTAGAAAGTCTGATAATAGATCGAGTCAGATTAGACAGTATAGTTCTGAATACCAGTTGATCAAGTGTAAAAAAAAAAAAAGAGAAAAGAACACAAATGTAAAAATCTTCATATATAATTACAATCTCACTAAAATAAACAACTGATTTAATGAGAAAAATATTAAATCTCTTAATCAAATCTTGAATATAGAAAAAACTACGTTAATAGAGCTCCCTCTTAAAATCGGATTAATCAATATAACTCCGAATATTAACCAATAAAATATAAAAAAAAGAAAAGAAACACAAATGTAAAAATCTTCATATACAATTCAATCTCACTAAAATCCTAAAATGTACCGTAATTAGTTATGTATTAATACCTTATATGTGTTTCTACCGGGTGGTAGATCACATGGAAATAAGGTTAGACAATTGTTCTCAACAAATTAAAATAATTTTATTAATTTTTATATATTAAATAAATATTATTTTTATTCAATCTAACGTATTACCCTATTAAGATCGACCATTACTTTTGAAAAAATATTCTACCATCACTGCGCCAGATCCGCCCTACCTCATATGTATTCAAACTTGTAAAATATTACTCTGGTGCACCGACAGGCATTTTTTTTTTTGGGGTGAATAGTTATTGTAATGGTTGATTTAAAATTCCATTGCATCTTCATTAGAGTTTTGCTTTGTGGCAATAGAGAAATGTGTCTATGTTGGCCCTATACCGTTATAGCGGTACCAATTAGTCTTTATGGCTATGAGCACCGCTATGGCAGTGGCTCGTGGGGTACTTGCATAATACTCCTTTGAAGCTCATAGCTATGGTGGTGTGCCTCACATTTCCATCATGATGGCGAGTAGCTTTCTTCTTCTTCTTCCTCTTCCCCCCCTAAAATCCTAACCATAAAATGGGTTTTATATTTTAACTATTACAAGAGTCGAAATTAATATTTTAAAGAAAGGGACGTTGGTCGGTTCTAAAAGTTTTTTCTTCAATAAAATCTCTTCGCGTGATTTTTTCTATTTTGGATTTTGGATTTTCCATGTAAAATCCTTATGCTATGCAATTATTTACTCATTTTATTCATCTTGTTTATACTCCTAATTTCTTCTTACATCCCCAACAATTATATTCCAAATTCTATAGCAACATCAATGGGTATTTTGGGGTTTTGCCGATATTTGTATTAGGTGCGACAAGCTATACTATAATGATCTAAATTTGGTGCATTATGAAGCAAAAATGGACAAGATCTCTACACAGGCAGAATAATTATAGAATAATGCACATTATTGTTGGTTGCTTAGCAATCAAAAGGGTATGCCTTTGCTGTTTCTGGGATCTGAATATACTATAAAAATTTAAGGAAGATCGTATGCTGTTCCGCAAATAATTAAAACAAAAATGAAAAATTATAGGAAAAGTGTGTTCTAGGGTTTGTATGTTTGCAATCCTAGTTCAATCCAAACAATGTGGAGCTTTACAGTTCAACATTAAAAATGGGGTCTCAGTTAGATCTTGCTTTTGGTTCATGTCAGCCATGGCTGGAGCACACATTCTTATTTCATCATTGAGTTAGGTTTGTGTTGCTCTAAGCTCATGAAATTAAGAATGTAATTAAGAAATGTAATTATTGTAATTAGCATAATCGAGTATTGAATTGAAGAGACAGAGAAGCCAATGAGTTTTAGCTCAAGTGGCACCACTCCCCCTCCCCTTATAATAAAATCGGGTTCGAGTCTCTCTATGTACAAAAAAAAAAAAAAAAAAAAAAGAGAGACAAAGAAAAACTATTTACAGAATTCTTAAAGATTACTAAGATTTGTTTTCTGAAAAATTCTTGAAAAAACAAACTGAATTCTGGAAAGTGAAATTTCTTATATTTGTTTCGAGGGGAATATCTCAAAATTTAGGACAATATTTTTTCACAATTAAAGAAAATAACATTTTGGGGGAGGGGTGGAGCGAGGAAGAAATTAACAATGAAAGAATAGCCAAAATTAGTAATAAAAGTTAACCTAATAATGAGATTTTTTTTTTTTTTTTGGATAAATCACTTATTATGCTTGATAATTATATTGGATCCGATTAAATTTAATTCGAATCGGATTAAACCCTTAATTAACAAAACACTTTCAACATATATTTTCTCTATGCACAATATTCAAATTCGAGATTTTATCTAAACGGTATCAATATACAGCTATTGAACCAACTAGGTGGTGCAATGAGGGTTATAAGTAACTATGGAAATCTTTAGATTTAATGGTACTAAAATCTCCACTCTCGACTTAGAAATTGAATTCGAACTCCTATCCCCTTTCTCTAATTCTACTGATGTCCCCTTTGAAACAAAAGAGGAAAAAAAAATGCAAGTGAACCAAATTGTTCATATATAATTCACGATTCCACTCATAAAACTATGGACTCAACTCATTCCGACACTTAACAGGTTGAATTACCAAAGAATCTAAACATATTAAAACGAATTAAAACTAAACACATGATTCTTGGGTTAATCGTAACCCTAGTTTAACACAATTACCAAATAATTAAAGCGAAATATGATTTAAAATATAAATAATTTTTTCGGACCGTTTTTAAATTATTTATAGTCAAAGAGACTTTATCGATCATATTAACATCATATAAACTAGTGAAATCGCTTTTTTAAAAATATTTTAAAAGTAGATTGATCTAGAACTAGGTCTGTTATGACATTCGAGTAGTGTTACGGGTCTCGGTCAAAACTTGACTCGAGCTCGGGTTCAGGTAACTCAGTATCAAGCTTGAACTCGACGAAAGCTCGACGAGCTACCCGAGATCAATTAATTATAATTTTTATATGTGAAATTACGTTTATAAATGTTATTTTTTAATATATTATTCACACTACCTGACAACACTATCTGATAATATTTTGAGCTCGAGCTTGAGTTTGACAAATGCAAACTTGGGCTAGATCACCTGAACATACTACTCGATGACACTTTGAGTTTGAACTCAAACTCGAAGTCGAGAAATGTAATCTCGAGCTCACCTAAACAACACTCGATTCAAGTTCTAGTATCAACACTATCCGACTCGATCCGAATGTAATAACACCCCTATCTAGACCTAATGTAATATTGATATAATATTAACGTGATTTATCAAATTCATTTGACTTGAAATAATTTTAAAATGGTTTAAAATAAAAGTTATTTATATTTTTAAAATGATAATCAAAATTAATTCAAGGGACTACATGATAAAGCTAGGGCAAAGAAGAAACG